>QEPC01009579.1:1785960-1809905 GCA_003113815.1 Sphenodon punctatus
TGGCCTCGCCTCGCCTCTCAGTCTGTTTTTATTTAAACAAAAATCCAGGCTGGGCAGGGTGGGTGGGGGGTGTCCCCCCTTCCACCCGCGCAGCCTGGACTCGGGGAGGGTTTTTTTTCCCCTTAACTTGGGGCTTTAATTTTTACATTGCAGCCATTTTTAAATGGCTGCAATGTAAAAAAATCCAGTACCCGGAATCTGGTACCTCGGACCGGATTACCGGGTCGAATCCGATAATGCTGGTACGCCCGGTACCGGCATTATCGGATACCGGATTCTACCAGTTTCCCACCCCTATGGTTTATGCATGTTGCAGGGCTGCATAGGGCACCAATACAGCCCTGCAACATGCATAAATAACCACCAAGGGTGGTTAATGGTTAGCATCATGTCTGTTTTCACCCAAACAGAAAGTGTGCCTCATTTTGCTACTCTGAATTTATATTAGTCTCTCAACTTCCACCCACTGGCACTCAGACACAAAAGACCCCTCAATTCTCATAAGCCCTCTCCCCTCAAAAAGTCTTAGGGCAATCACATGATGTTATTGGGACCTGCCTCATAATTCATAAAACACTTGAGGTTGGCAACACCACAGCTGGGAAATATGATTTAGTTGTAAAGACTGTGAGACTTTAACAACTGGAGCGGTGGTTTCTTTGACACCCCTGCCATTTCCCATGTTTCAAAGGCAATTATTCATTTTGTCAAAGTCTTTTACAAAGAACATGGCGGAGTATTGGAGATGTTCAAAAACAGAGTGAAAGGCCTGCAGAAGTAATAATGAATTTTAAAACCCTCCAAACAAGTGCAGAAAAACCCAAGCACAAAAACAGTGGCTAATTAAATTCTTGCTTCTCAACAGGGGAAGCCAAATTACTAAAACTGTATTTTAAAAATACACCACAGTGAATGGAAGCAGTGGTAGCAACAGAACAATTGTGCAGGAAACAAGATCCAGCAAATCTAATGCACTTTTTCAAGTTTGTCATATGAATTTTAAAGCTATACAACAACCAGCACCATGAAGTCTTCATTAACTACCCCTTCAGGTATTTTTCATCACATAAGTAGCAAATCCCCTGCTTTCTATACATTTACCTACCCACTAGGGCTGAAACAGTCAGTGATTTTGCTGCTCGCAAAACTGGTCACAATTGTGAGCACTAGGATTAAGATCTCGCTGAGATCTCAATCCTGGTGTGATTTCTCAGTGAGCAGTTAAAAAAAATACCCAGGGGGAGAGGTTTCAAAGGCCAGCTGCAGCTTCTCTCTCACTCACTCACTCACACACACAACACAGAGCGCCAAACAGCTGTGTAGCGGTGGGGGCGGGATCAGCCTTTGAGCACCACTCAATGGGTTGCTCAAAGGTGCTCCCCCCCCTATCTAAGAAGTGCTGGGAGGACGTGAGCACCTTCCAGCCCTCTGTCCTCCATGCCCATGCTTTCTGAGCTGACTCACATCCCCTCACCGCCGGGCTGGGGCTCCTACTCTCCTGGTCTCTGCTCCAGTCTCCTCCCCTGGCTCGCCTGCTGCACAACTGAGCCTGGGGATGGTGAGGGGAGCAGGGAGGCCTCTTCCCACGTGCAACCCCCTAATGGGTCCCCATTCCCAGGAGGACCAATATCAGAGGTGCACACAGGTCTTGCACACAACTCTAATAGCTGTCCCCCTGTTTTTTGGATTGCTGTCTAGGTGAGTATAATGAACAGGAATTGGAGGCATATCAATTAATCCCACCAGAAGGCCACAAAATAATGGAACATCATTTGTTTCCCACATTCAAGTGAGTATACAGATATTTTACAAAACAAGCCCATAATCATGCAACTTGTTATACTTTGATTGGCTACTGAACCCCCAACAGAGCTCCGCTGAAGGTACTGGGACTGTTATTTATGTGCAACAAGGTACAGAATCTGAACGTTCATTAAGAACCTTAATCGGGGCCAGCTTTAGAGGTAGGCAGATGCCAAAAGAAACAAGTTTAAAAGAGGGGGGCAACTGTGTGAAGGATTTTCATATTTTGCCTAGAGGCGAGTAAAATGTGTAAAACCAGCCCTAACTTGAATCACATTGTGCACTGGTCTGTAATAAAATGGGATACCAGTTTGTAACAATTATTGTCAGAGATGCAAATTTGCAAAGACTTGGAGTAAATGGTTTGTGGATTGTGATCAAGAGAGGATCCCTTTCATTGCACCAATTAGTGGTGGTGTGCTTAAATTCTCCGGCATCTTCCTTCTTTTTCTTCCACCTCCTCTACTTCTTTCTTTCTGTGCCTGAAGTTCTCTGTGTCACCGGAAAGCTTCGACATGCACTTGCTCACAGAAGTCACTCTGATAAAAGGCATCTTCTTAATGACTGACTCTTGCCTCTCTCATACTTGGGACCAATGTTCTAAACGGATTGCAAGATGCAGGTATCTACCTGAGGAGATGTTCCGAACGGTGGGACTGGCTATGCTGCCACATTGCAGTACTTACTAGGAGGCTTTTTATATGCAGAATATTGCAAGCAGTTATACACATGCATCTGGGAATAATTACACAACTCCTCAGTAAGTGTCAGTGGTTGGCCATACGGTTCAATTATTCTGACATGGCAGATCAGGCACAGGCATCTGAAGCAATTACAGACCTAGGACTCAAAATGATCACAGTTGCTTGGCTAGCTATGATCATGTGATGAATCAGCTCTAACCTATTTCAACTCTAATATGACTTTGAGGATCAATAATGGCAGTTCTTTCCATCAAAGCACTCTTTAATCAAGTGGTTTACACACCTACCCTGCATCGTTATTACTCTGTGCATATCTAAAGCACTTGTCACAAAGTATAGATTAAGGTATATTACCCACTCCATCTGCTCCTATTAGAAAATAGTTATGACCTTAATATCGAAGTCTGTCATCATTAATTGCTATCACAGGGTATGGATAAAACTCTACTCCATGTTAGGTCAACATCAAGACTCAACAACCCGCAAAGTAAATATTGATTAGCGTTAGGGTCAATAAATCTTGGTGTTGATCTCAACAGAAGCAAATACCTGGCTGCCAGACATTCCTTCCTAGCGTTGTCAGATCAAAATCTCAAAACTATGGGATGCTATGGAGCTGTGGTTTTCTAAGATTAAAGAGATTCCCTTAGGCCAAGCAATATCTGGCAATCCTATTCTTTCCAAGCCCTCACCCCTTCACACTTTCTCCCCTCCACGCTTCCCACAAGCACTATCCTTCCCTGCACATACACAAGCAGACAGGCTGATTTCCTTCCTATCCATCCAGTTAGTAGTGGATTTAATGGGGAAGCAACAGCCTTTATGCTTATGCAAAGCCTTTCCCAATGCCCTGAAGATGCCACTACCACCCATAATACTCCTTTTTGATAGGTGCTACTGGTAGGTAGAGGCCTGTGCCCCGACCTGTGCCCAGTGGGACCCAGCTGCCATAGTGTTCCATAGGACACATGGCCATGTTGGGAAGGGGTGGGGGAATGCCTTAGCCCATCTCTTTCTGTCATAGTCCCATCCCTTTTGGAGTGCCATGACATTGTGACACCCAGTGGAGGGGTAGGGCCAGCTGGATATGTCAGGCCCTGGGTTCAGGTCAGGCCCAATGGAGTTGAGCTGGGTGTGGGACCAGATTTCTGGCCCAGACAGGACTCTGCTAAGTAGGGTCCTCCACTGAACTATAGCAGTGGACATGGTGGCAGAGCCTGCAGCAGTGACAAGGTGCTGGATATTGCACCTCCTGAAGCTCCTGGGACCAAGACTTCCCTGCCTCCCCTTCTCCTGTTAGAAAAACCTGCTTCTGCTACTGCATCCTGTCCAGAGAAAAGAGGTGGAGACAAAGTAGTTTGAATGATATCTTTTATTGGACCAACTATTGTTGGCGGAAATGTGCAAGCCACCAACAATAGTTGGTTCAATAAAAGGTAAAAGACTTTGGGTGTTTTCAGACATGATACTAACCCCAGTTTTACCACATTTTAACCATGCTTGAAGATTTCTTATGCATGTTGCAGGGCTGTAGTGGAACCCTATGCAGCCTTGCAACATGCATAAGAAATGTTCAAGCATGGTTAAAGTGTAGTAAAACTGGGGTTAGCATCATGTCTGAAAACACCCTTTGTCTCCACCTCTGTCACTTGGGACCAACGTGGCAATCGTCCGGCAGTCTCGGTGCTTACCCGGTGTTTGTCAGCTGTGGAGAACTGGATCAGGGCGAACCGCTTGAAGTTAAATCCTGACAAGACGGAGGTGATGGTTGTGGGGAAAGCCGGAGAAGTGATGACCCCCATCATTAATGGGGTCTGTCCTCCCCTGGTATCTCAGGTCTATAGTCTGGGGGTGCTCCTTGATCCACAGCTCTGCCTGGATGTCCAGGTGGCAGCTGTACCGAAGGATCCATTTCACCAATTACAGCCTAAGCCAACGTACCAGGTGTATGTCTCGGACTCGGACCTGGCCACAATCATCCATGCTTTTATTATCTCGAGATTAGACTACTATAACACGCACTATGTGGGGCTACCGTTGGTGACGGTCCAGAGACTGCAGCTGGTGCAGAATGCAGCGACTCGTCTCCTGAAGGGGACAGGTCAAGGCTAGAACATTACTCCAGTGCTCCGTTCTCTGCACTGACTGCCGATAGTCTTCCAGGCCCAATTTAAGGTATTGGTGCCCTAAACAACCTGGGCCCCACCTACCTGCAGGACCGCCTCACCCTCCAGATTCTGGATTGACCTCTGCGGTTGGCTGGGGGCACCCTTCTTGAGGTCCCCCCAATTTCCTGGGTGTCGACCAGGAGGAGGGCATTCTCAGTGACTGCACCACAGCTTTGGAACTCCCTCCCATTGTAGGTCTGCCTGACCACTGACCTCCCCTCTTTCCATAAAAAGTGTAAGACATGGCTGTTCCACTGGGCCTTTGTCAAGGGAGATGGGATGGGTGGGTTGGGTTTTTATTGTGTTTTGGGGGGAGGGGGGTTAATCCTGGGAAATGTTGATTTTAATGAATGTTATTAAATGTTTTAAAATGTTGCTAGCCACCCCAAGATGCTTGTAGCAGGAAGGGGCAGCATACAAATGGAACTATAAATAAATAAATCACACTCTCTCTGGAGTCCAGAGAAAATAAATTCAAATCCCATTTTAACAATGAATTCACTGAATGACTTTGGGCAAGTCATTGGGTGTTTTTAAATACACATTTCTCCTGGATGTTTGCTGTAACATCCAGAACTTTCTGTGTGTCTAAATCACTCATCCAGATCTTAAACATCTAGATCTTTGAAGTTCTGCGTGAAACTTCTCCCAGAACTTTTGTGTGTAAAAGGTTCTCCTGGTAAACGGCTTTGCTCCAGGCAGCTGTGGTCACTTGGTTTCCATGGCAGCCTGTCATGTTTATTTATTTATTTATTTTATTTATTTCTTGGCATTTCTATGCTGCCCCCTCATGCCCACGGCATCTTGGGGCGGCTAACAATACAATCAAACAATAAAATACATTAAAAACCGACATCAATTTTAAAATAATGTTAAAAACCCCAATCCTAACCCTACCCTCCAATTCCCCCAAATTCCCCACCCCACCAATCTCCCCCATCTACCCCTCCCTCTCCCCCTCCCTTCCAAAGGCCTGGGCGAACAGCCAAGTCTTGCATGCCCGTCGAAAGGCGAGCAGACCCGGGGCCAGGTGGGCTTCCTTCGGAAGGGAGTTCCACAACCGTGGCCTGACCACTGAGAACGCCCTCTCCATGGTGGCCCCCTGCCTTACATGGGGGACCTCCAGATAGGCGCCCCCAGTGGATTGGAGGATCCGTCCTGAGTCATGGAAGGCGAGGCGGTCCCCGAGATAAGAGAGGTCGAGACCATATAGGACTTTGTATACCAATACTAACACCTTGAACTTGGCTCAGTACGCTATAGGCAGCCAGTACAGAAAACGGAGCGCTGGTGTAATGTGCTCATGGCGACCCGTCCCCGTAAGGAGACGGGCCGCCGCATTCTGCACCAGCTGCAGCCTCCGAACCAATATCAAGGGAAGCCCCATCTAGAGCGCGTTGCAGTAGTCAAGCCTCGAGGTAACAAAGGCATGGATGAGAGTGGCCAGGTCGGGTCTGGAGATGTATGGGCGCAGCCTCCACACCAGCTGCGGTTACTTTAGGCTGCCTCAGGGCAGTGTGAAGAATGCATCCAGGAACTGTCTCAGGGCAGTGTGTGTGTGTGAAGAATGCATCCAGGAACTGTCTCAGGGCAGTGTGTGTGTGTGAAGAATGCATCCAGGAACTGTCTCAGGGCAGTGTGTGTGTGTAAAAAATTAATCCGGAACTTACTTGTGGACTTGTAAACCCAGAAGATTGAAACATCCGGAACTTTAACGTGTGTCTAAAAATGCTCATTGTCTCTTAGCCCATCTGTAAAATGGGAATTATAATGACCTTCCTCACAAAGTTGTTATGAGGGTGAATGAGACAGGGATTGTAAAGCTGAACACTGAAATGGCTACAGAAATTAGTCATAATAATAACTGAGGGAAAGGAATACAAAGGCAGTAAAAAGTAATACGGTACGTTGCAAGACACAAGCCTTGGCAATAGATCTCTGGACACAGTGAAATCCTAGTCCAACTGAAGTCAAAGGTAGATTTTCCGTTTACTTCAGTTGATACCAGGATTTCACCGAGTGTTTAAGGAGAGATTTTTTCTAGCCTGGCTTTAACTCGTTTTCACAAGGGGATGAAAGTACATTAAAATAGCCTAATGAGGAAGTTCTAACAGTATACAAAAATTGAGAGAAAAAAAGCTGTAAATAACACGGACACTTTCAAAAGGAGAGAACGTCCCCAATGCCGTAAACACGGTTCAAAGGAGCCCATGGCCAAGTGATGTGCTGTTATTTAATGAGTTAATCTCTCTCAGCTATTTGAACGCCCAGAAGAGGTCCCACCCTATTAGCTATGTGATATCTTTGAAATAAGCCCTTCAGGTGGCTATTTTAAAAAGCAGCTAATTTAAACGGAACTTTCCCAGAATTCCCATCTTGATCCGGTTGTGAGTAATGAGAGGAGGGGAAGAGGCTTGCTTACTGTTGAACCTCTCTGCAATTATAAGCTCATCAGTGAGCCAAACGATTGCTTGTGGACTTCCACTGACGTTCCTGTGAAGCTACTCTGGGAATCATAGGCCTTTTTTACACAGATGCCAAACACCCCCCACCCACCCCCGCTGGGTATGTGGGCGGGGCGGATGGGTGTGTGCCCGTGGAAACACCACGGGCGGTAGGGGTGTGTGTGCGCGCGCACCCACCTCCGCTCATCACCCACCCACGGAGCCATCCAACAACACAGAGGAGGCTCGGTGGGTGGAGATGGGTATGCGCCTGTGGGAAAGGGAGCACATCCATCTCCACCCACCACCAGCGCACACCCATCCTCCCACCCAGCAACACCGTGTGGAAATAGCTATAGATATGGAGAGTTGGAAGGGACCTTAAGGGTCACTTGGTCCAAGTCCCTGCCCTGAGGCAGAATAGAATCCTAGAGGTGGAAGGCACACCAAAGGTCATCTAGTCCAGCCCCTGCCATTAAGCAGGATCCACAGTACCTATACCATCCCTGAAAGATGTGTGTGTGTATATATATATATAAAGCTATTTTAAAGGCCCCCAAAGATGGGACCTCCACAAGCTCCCTTGCCAAATTATCCCACTTCCTAACTGTCCTACTAGTTAGAAAATTCTTCCTCACATTTAGGCCAAATCCTTTCTCCTTTAATTTCTCCTCTACTCCTGTTGTTGGTGACTAGTGAGAGCAACTGGGTTCCATTTTGCTGCCTATAATCAGTGATTACAAAACCCAATGATCCCGGTTATGGCAATCTTACTATTCAAGGGAAGGTGCTGGCAACAGGAATTTACATCTGATGTAGCTGAGCACTCTCTTACTACTATGTCTCCTGGATAGTTCATTCATTAGAGACAAAGAAATAGCGAATCAAAGGTATGCCGTGCATCTCTGTTTGAATTTAAAAGTAATTTTCAATTTGACTGTGTTTGCAGCTCCTATTCTCTTTGCTACCCAAGAAATGCCACAACGGGTCAGACCCATAGTCTACCCAGCCCAGTATCCTGTGGCCAATACCAATGATACACTGATGATGCCCTCCTTAATGCTTCCCATTTGATCAACACACCTAACACTTGGAAAAACCTCTCCAAATAGGCTTACCTGGCCACCTCCTCCTCTTCATTTAACTCTCTCCTAAACATTGCATCTCATATATCTTTTATTCCAAAATAAAAATGGAACAAAGCAAAGTTTTATACACTAGCATTGGTTTTTCTTACTGTTTATATTCACGTACTCTTACAACTGTTTGAAAGAAAGGACATAATTTCATTGAACATTTTACCAAAAATGTCTGGTTTCTTGGTCAAAATTTTGACAAACGTTTTTACCAAGTTTTGACATTTTTCAACCAGCTCCTAGACTTCATCAAAATGATTTTTTTGTGGATACAAATTTCGTTAAGTAGAAATTTCATTAAATGGCTAATTCCAGAATTTTTCCACCAACGCTACTCATTCCCTAATTCTCAAAATTCAGACACATACAAACAGTCTGAAGTTATCATTGCTGCTGGCAAGGATCTTTTGTGTTCTGTTAACTGGATTTAAGTTGCATAAAAGCAGCCCATGAGTGGCTTCCTAAGACACCAGCAGCTGCACCAAAACACTGAATGTTTGCTGTGCTCTCTTGCTCTTCCTTTCCCCCTGCTCCAAGGGGAAACCTGTATAACCAGAAACCGCTCTGTCGGTGACAGATGTCATTTCCGCCCCCAGCAATGCAGGCATTTCGGCAGCAAATGGAAATCTTTCAGGCCCGTTGTTTCCAGGTAGGATACTTGGCAGATTCACCCTGACATTGCAATTCGGGAACAGTCAGTTACATTGTTTTCTGAGAAAGCATTTGCTGGGTGAGCTACATCATCTGCACTTTTAGATCCTATCCCCCTACCGGATGATGACTCTGGCTGCCTTCAGACGTAACAGAATGGGGTGACTGAATGTGTGTTGACACCATTGTATAGCCACGCATTTCCCCATGTTTAATACGTTGCAGTACTTAGATGCAACCACTGCCTTTCCATGTCCAGGGCTAATCGGGGTCCTGACTGCCACTTGTACTGGAAGTTCTCCTTGCAGAAGCACTCCCATGAAGTTATGGGAGTTGTAGTCCATGCAGGAGAGCAGTTGGGTCTGCTACAAATCCTTCGCTCCATGCTACAACTAAACAGCTCATTCTTCACTGCTACACACACACACACACGGGGTTTGGGGGGGGGGGGTTTAGAAGAGAGGATTTGGGGCAGACAGAGAGGAGAGAAATCAGGGCAGACAGACCAGAAATGGCTGTGAACACACCACCAAATGTCTTTAGTCACAATGTTAGCCATGGGGAGAGGGAAAACGCTCAACTGCTGCCCCCGAGACATCTGTGCAACCAATGTGGAGCTAGTGGGAGGCTAACTGGCGGTGAGGGGCAAACCAGTGGCCAAAACCAGTGACGGTGCTTAGACACAATGTACAGTCACATGGCAAACGTCTTAAGCACCTGATCACCGTTGCATCTAAAGCCACCCCTCTGCTAGCCTGGAGATTCGACAGGCAGCAATATCCATCCCCAGACATCTCTTTCTTTAGATAGTTTAAGTCCTATACAGTCATGTAGCTAGGCTGGAATGGGGTTCTCCACACACACCCCAAGGCAGGGGATGCAGCTGTGCAAGGAAGCATGGACCTCTCAGGCTTGGGGGTCCCGGGTGCAGCTGCACCTCCTGTCTGTGTAGAGAGACATGACACATAAAGGAGTAATCATTGTGAATTCCAAGTGCTTTTGCCAGGGAGTTTCTGTATCAAAACAATGCTTTATTTAATTTTATTTATTTATTTAGATTTCTTGGCCGCCCCCTCCTGCTATAGCAGCTTTCCTCCAATAAAATGTGCTGTTTTCTCAAGTCTAATCAGTACCAGGAGTTTCGATCATATTATACTAGGGTTGCAATACACAAAACACTGACACCAGAATAATCCCAATGAGGGATTAAGTGGGGCTACTCCGGAGTTAGTGGTTTGGGCATCATGACCCAAATCTTCTTTTGATGCTTCATTTATTAAATTTACCCAGCTGGCGTCAATTGGTGCAGCTGCACTGAAATCGGTTACGGCCACTTTAGGCCAGATGAGGATATGATCCATATTGCTTAAGTCTGTGTGCACTGAATTCAGCATTTATTGACTCTCTTATTAACTTCACTAAGACTCCTCAGACAACAAGGTGAGCAGGCTTTGACCTTGGCACATTAAATGCAAGTTCCTTCTTGCAAAGTAACTTCCAGCAACAATTATAGTATCTGCCTGACTGGAATAGACTCTCGCCTATCATCATAAATCACAATGAGATCTGAAGACCTAATGTCTGATTATTCAGCCATGCTCTACAAAAGCAGCAAGGACTTACCCACTGTTTTTAATTGCTAACATTTAGTCGATAGCCTAAACAGCGATGAAACGAAAGGTTCTTGTTGTTTAAAAAGCTTATAAACTGGAGCAGTGGGTAATGTGTTTTTGAGAGGTTGGGGAGCATTGTTAAAGTTCATGTCCTCCACACCACAGCTGCATAAGTCTGAATGATGAGAGTGAAGAAGCTGTAAAATTGAAAAGGTCAGGAATGACATTCGTCTATTCCAGCTGTCAAATCAGTGGAATGTTAACAAAACTGGGCCCTGGTATCAAAGCTAATTTGCTGTATGTATTTTGGTTTGATGCAATATGCACGCCCTGTAACAATATGCATGCCACGGCTTTACACCACGGAAAGAACCACAGCACTATCGCACCATGTTCGCTGTGCACGTCTGTCACCATCGGATGAATTCAACTCTCCTACCCTGGCTATTCTTGCTGACAATGGAGTGGAAATATGCCAGAGAAAAACAGGTAAAGCTTATGACTATGACTGATGGACAAATTAGAGCTTTGTTAACTGGGCCAGAAATTTGGGCCTAAGGCCAAGCCTGACTTTATTGGGCCCAAGCCAAGCCTAGGCCCGATGCAGCCAGGCTCTCCTGAGCCTGGGCCCAATATGTCTGGGTGGCCCTGCTTCCCCACAGAATGCCATGATATTTCAACTCTCCATAAGAGGTGAGGTGTGTCAGAGAAGGGGTGGAGTTCAGGCACTCCTGCCTCTTTCCAATGTGGCCGTATCTGCAGAATTCCACAACCTTATGGTGTTTTGTAGGGGGTGAGGCCTCCCAAAATTAGAGAGTCCCACTCAAGTCCACAGGGCATGTGCAGAGACTGCACTCAACCTAGCCCAGTCGGGTCCTGTTGGGGTTGAGTCAAAGGCCTCTAGGACAAATTCCTCTAAAAATGGGGACTCAATTTTCAATAAAGGGCAAAGAGAAGACCAATACAATACTTGTAGTATCATCCCTACAGTACTGGCAACAGGATTGTGGTCTTGCACTCTCAGGTGGAGGGGATCCTCAATAGCCCTCTCAGCAAAGTACTGGACTCGCCTCCATTCCTGCTTGCCCTGGGAGTGGATGTCTGTGCATGTGCCCAACATACACACTCGTATGCGGAATGCAGCCAGGCTGAATACACAGGGAATTCAAGGGGCAGACAGAGGCAAGTAGAGCAAGGAGCTGCCCCCCTTTGTCTCTGTGCAGCCTTGCTGTGTGGCAGCATACACATACACAAACCGTGCACAGTGGGACAGGCCAGCAGAGTTCTGTGCCTGGGAGCCTCTGCCAGTACTTGAGGCCAGGTAAATTTCCACAAAACTCTGAGCACACAGCTGAGCCCTGAAATATGAATAATGACAGGACAGGGTGGCGAGCAAAACACTGATTTGCCCCAAGCTAGGCTGTGTGTCTAAGCAGCGCCACATGGTGAACACAGGGCCAAACCGGTCAAAGCACACATTCAGACACCCTTTGACGTTATGTCTAAAAACACCCTTGGACTAATTTTCAGAGGAGGGAAAGGGCTCCCCAGCCCTGCTCTAAACACAGTTTAGAAAAGAAAAGAAAAACACCTCTCATAAAAACCTCTATCTTCCTCAAGTTCTCAGTGTCAAGTCTTCTTTAAGAATGCACCAAGCACCACAGGGTGGGGGCAGAAATCAGTTTCAAGGTTTATTGTGTCTGGATGTGTCTGAAGCTTGGCCTTTCATTAACTACGTTTCCCACTGCTTTTCTGAAATAATTTTCAAAATTTCATATTCTGCTTAAAAATACCCAGGCAAGATTTTGGCCCTAGATCACTATTTAAGATGTAAGGAGCTGCGTGAGTCAGACCAATGGTCCATCTTAGCCCAGTATTGTCACAACCTGGCATGGAAGCAGGGTTTCAAATCCAGCTCTCTGGCAGAGGCCTCACCCAGCTGTGCTACTTGAGACCCTCCAGGATACCTGGGAGATGCCCCAGCCAGGCATGCTACCAGAGATCCTGAATTGGAAATGCCAGGGATTGAACTTGTGCCTTGATACATGAAAAGCATGTGCTCCAGGGACCTGTGTTCACTTTGTTTTCCCCATTAGCAGCAATGGGGAAAATGCAGTGAACACAGGTCCCTACTCCCTGAGCCACAGCCCATGGCTCCTCCATGCTGCGGAGGAGTCAGAGACTATACCCCACTGTGCTAGACATTGTACAAACAGATTAGGAGAAGGCAGTCCTCACTTCTAAAGGTTTCCAGTCTAAGACTGAAAACAACCGGAGGAGACAGACAGACAGATGGGGAAGCTCAAAGAAGCTGTATGACAATACTGGATAGCAGGAAAGGCAGAAAACACAGAACTTGAGCTGACGTGCTTTGGGTCTATCCTGAGCCATTCAGCACCTCAGGCTGGTGTGGTTAAGGCACATCAGTTTCTGTGGCCTACAATGCTCAACAGAGTGATGTGGCCAAGACTACGTCCAACGCCCTTTGATTTGCCCAACCCAATGGATCAGGTACCCACTCACAGCTGGGTGAAGTGGAGGTAGCCCCCAGTGATAGATCAAGCAGGTGCTTGAACCTTCAGCCTTCGGAGATAATGGGTGTCTTTAGACATAACGTCAACGGGTGTCTGAGTGTGTGTTTTGACCTTGATAATTACACCAGTTTGGCCCTGTGTTCACCATGTCGCGCTGCTTAGACACACAGGCCATCCTGGGGCAAATCAGTGTTTTGCTTGCCACCTGATCTCATCTCATAAGCGCAGCTGCCTCATTGCCCGTGTTGTGCCTGCTAACACGCCACACGATATCATTAGACACAATGATGGCCACGTGTTCATCTGGAGATTGTGATGGTGTTTACACACAACAGCCAAACGTGCTTAGGGTGTTTGACACTCAATCTTTGTTATATCTAAAAATGCCCATAGTCAAGTGCTTTAACTGCTCAGCCACCACACCTGGAAACAGCACATCAAAGATCTTGTCACCTAAAACCTTGCAAAGCAACAAGATTCAATAATATCGCAGCAGGACCAGCCTTAGAATTTGCGGGGCCCAGGGTGAAAATAAAATGTCAGGCGCCCATGACCCCACCCTCCATAGTCCTTCCCCTTTAACTTCAACCTGCATGGTCCCGATCCCCCACACTAGTAGGTGAGGCAAGTGGAGGGGGACAAGGATCTGCAGGAAGCAGCCACCTCGAGAGTCCCAGGTGGGGAGAACTAGCCCATTCTGGGCCCTCAGGAGCACTGGATTGGAGGCTACCAGGACCAGCCTCCCTGTGGGACCCCCTCTAGGGTTGCCACCTATGCAAATTTTTAAGGAATTCTTTTGAAGAAATACATGTTGCAGGACCTGCACTGGCACCAGTATTTTTCATAAGTGTTTCTTAAAAATGTGCATAGGTGGCAACCTTAACCTCCTCCAACCGTGGGGCCTAGGCCATGGCCCCTACTGGCCCTGCTTAAGGCTGCCCCTGTATCACAGAGCCAAGGAGACTCACTTCTGGACCTTTACTCCTACTTTACATCAGTTTTAAAGTCCAAAGGGAGCACTGAGATTATCTGTGGGGCTTGCTTGTATTTGGCTGGAGCGTAGCCTTTCATCAGGCAGATGCTGCAGATAGTTCATAATCAAAGACTGGCTCCGGGATGATTCTGCAGAAACCAAAGGCAGCCACCTTTGACCTACAGCGCTCTGCCTGTTTGTGGGGAGCATGAAGCTACCTTCTGCAGACTTCCTGATGGGAGCTACTGCTGACCCTTTTGCAAGCACCTCCTTTGCTATATGCCATTTATCTGCAGCTCTTGGTTCTCACAGATGGGCTAATTAGGGAACCAATATGCAAACAGCTTTTTCATTCACCTATCACTGTCACATGCTACATCACACTCTGGCTTTCCTTTCATGGTGTGACATGATGAACCAGAAGCAGTCTGAGGTGACCTAGCACGTGAAGCCAGATGCAGCTTTCTGGACCGCGCAGTCATTATGGATCTATATTGCTTTTAGCTTGTTTCACTTTTGTTGTCCCTTGACCTGGTGTGCTTTCCGTGTGGTTGCTCAGAGTCCTTTTTAGTGAGGGAGAGCTGCCACCTCCACCACCGTGCTCTCCCCCGCCTGTCCCTGTCCCCATACACTTACATGGTCCCACCGGGGAGCACCAAGCTGCAACAGTAGAAGCAGTAGCAGGTCCTGGGAGCATCAGAAAGCCACCACTGCTCCATGTTGCTGACAACCCCTGGGACTGGCCTCATCACTCAGGTAAGTGTCTGGGGCGTGGTGGTGGGGACAGCAGGAGCAATATCGCGGGGGCAAGTCCTAGGGAACACTGAGCAGATGCTCCCGAGACTCGGGACTTTCCACTACCACAGATGTGTTCTCTGCCACTGATGCTGCTCCCGAGGACCTGCCACTAGGCTGGTACGCCCCCTTCATCCCCAAAAAGCCCATGGATCGCTGCTGCGTGTACAAGTGGCTACAACCCATAAGCTAGTACGTGTACATTTTGACAATCTTCAACACATACCAAATGTAATGTGTACTGTAAAGCCCACTGGGGGCAAGGACCTGCCTATAATTGTTGATTTAAAGCACCAGGTACATTGCTGACACTATATACATTAATAATAACAACAAACAATAATAATAATAAATACCCCTCATCTTCACAGCACTCTGTTGCTGCCGACTCAGCAGACAAAAACAAGCACAAAACAAAACAAGAAAGCACAATCTGCCTGACAACAACAGACCTTACCAGTGGGAAAACACAGTGAAAACAAGTGTTTCGCAATAACTCTACAAATGTAAAATGCAGTGCTGTAAGATGCAGCACTAGTTTGCTGCAGTCTACGGTTTTAAGGTTGGTATTTTTTAACTGGTTATGATCCATTTTATGGATTCAACTTAACTGAATCTGTCTGGCTTTAAAACTGCTATAAAGTTATGGTTCATAACTTTTGCATAATAATTCAGATTTGTAAGATTCTTATATCATTATGCTCAGTGTCTCACAACTATTAAAAATGATTTGAAACATGGTTTACATACCTGCATATCGGAATTTCTGAATAATAGATACTTCTGATAATCATAAATTTGTGATATTACAGAACTCAAACTCCTCACAGCAATACTAGAGAAAGTTTGTTTCCAGGACATCTCGAGGGTCATGATTTTTGTCCAGAGGTGTCTGGAAGTATGGTGCAGGAGTGTTTTGCTGAAACAGTAACACAATGGAGGTTTCAGACAGACAGGGAGCTGCCCAGAGTAGTCACGTGGATGCCCCAAGGAGCCGCACAGCCCCACGGGGTTGGCGGCCTTCATGCAGACAGTGTGAACCAGGTGCATGGGTAGCAAACACATATTCCCCCTGCCCTGGGAAAGCCAGGGCCAAGAACACTCAGACAGGCGGGCCATCCCCTAACCGCTGACTACCCCACACTCCACCCAGGAATCTGCCCCTTGCCAGGAGTCGCAGCTTTAGTAACCATGGCAATGGGATGCAGCAGCCACCATTAACCCCTTACAATCCAAGGCCCTGTGAGCCAGGCCAGCCCCTGCTGGGGTGGGTGGCAAAGCAGCGCAGACAAACACCAGCCCCCTGCCAGCCCTGTGACACCCACACAATGCTGATGGCCAGGAGCAAAAGGCAGGCTTTATTGATCAGCCAGAATGAAGAGGGAAAGGGAGGAGGGAATACCCAGCCAAAAGGCCCACGCAGCAGGGAGTTCAGGTCAGGAGCTGATGGGGGAGCTGTGGTCCACACAGGCAGCGGAGTCCAAGGCACATGGGTAGCAAGCAGTCCAAGCAGAGCCCTGTCCAGTGCAGGGCAGTCCCCACTCAAACATGCACCCCTGGGACCCCATCACCACCCCACACAGCTCCAGGGACTTGTGGGGGGGGGGGGGGTCATTCAGACATACAGCAGCTTTGTGTTTGCCCATTGCTCTGGGTTTGGCCAGCTGGCTCTGCGAGGTGTGCTCCTGGATCTTACCGACAGGTAAACCTGAGGGGAACAGGGGCTTGTGTGGGCAAACACAGAGGTTATGTCTGTCTGTCTGCACCCAATGTGTGTTGAGAGTTGCCGGGGACTCAAGCCATTAAAAGCTAGCTCCGCACTCACAACCGTCCTCTGTGTTACTTGCCTTTCTCCTTTGTGATCACACAGACCCCGCTCCTCTCCCATGCACAACTGAATAGCATCACTATGGCAACTACAGCAATTGCTTACATGAAAAAGTAATATTAGTAAAGCATTTAATATGACTGGGATCATTGAAGGAGCCTCAAGGAGTTAGGCACCCAAATCAGGTTATCACGCCTAACTCCTTTACACTCCTTTGCAAATCCCAGCTAAAGCATTTCAAATGAGATCTAGAAGTTTTCACAATGTAAGCCCATTTTATACCTGGCTTGGATCAGTGTGATATTGCAGTCCTACAAGCTGGGAGTTTCAAAAGCACCTAACCAATTTAGGAACACAAGTCCCATTGACTTTTAATGACATTTCTATTCCTGAGTCACTTAAGTGCTTTGGACAATCCCACCCACAATGAGTAATGCATTAGAAACACTAAACTCCCTCAGTGTGTGTGTGTGTGTGTGTGTGTATACATATATATATTCTTCCCAAACTTGCTGCCCTTGTGAAGAGGGAGGAAAGGCAAAGCTGTAGCTAACAGTGGGAAAGGAAAAGGCAGAAGACAAGTGAGAGGTCGTGCAAATAGCAAAAGAAAAAGAATCAATCGTCATTGGGAGTTGCAAAACAAGGGGTGAAAACAGACATAATGCTAACTCTGCTTTAACACCACTTTAACATTTCTTATGCATATGGCAGGACTGTATTGGTGCCCTATGCAGCCCTGCAACATGCTTAAGAAAAGCTAAAGCAGAGTTAAAGTGGAGTTAGTGTTATGTCTGCTTTCACCCAAGAAGAACGATTGGTCATTTCACCCGTCGTGTGGGAGAAGAATAATCCCTAGTGAGTGATTTGTCTGCTTTGGAGAGTGATATTTGTACACTGAAATAAACTGGGTTTGCAGAGAACGCGACTTAACCGATCTTCAACACAGACCGTCTAATGGGTTGGGCAGGTCTCGCTAACAGAATCCATGGATCCCAAAGCCAGAATGCTTGAAATGTGTCAGTAGAGGCTCACATTTCATACAAATCTTTTACCTTTACACAAAAAAATCCATCCATCGCCTGCTGCAATACAAGCTTATTTCTATGGTTGAGAACTGAAATGACGAGTCGAAATAGTCCATTCCCTTTAGCATCGTTGTTTTTTTTAAAAAAGTTTAAATTTAATTTTATAAAAGAATTCTCTAAATACCACACATTATAGTTCATTATTTCAATATAAGGAGAGGATAAATTGTTCTTTGTACTCTAGTTTTACTTATGTCCACAGGTAATGGACAGCCAGTATGCCAGACAGCCATTTACACTTATCTGCTGCATTCCCTAAAGCCCCTCTCTCCCTTTATCTCTTTCCCTACAGCCCACTCCCTAGTGTTTGCAGAGATCCTAACCAGCCACGGGTGTAAGCTATAAGTAGGGTGGTCATACCTCCCCATTAAAAGAGGACGCTTATGAAAAATACATAGGGCAGGGCTGTGCTGGAACCAATGAAGCCCTGCAACATGTATTTTTCATAAGCGTACTCTTTTAAAGGGGTGGTATGGCCACCCTACCTATAAGGGGTGCAGGAGGTGCAGCTGTACTGTGGCCCAAGAGCCTGGAGGGCCCATGAGGGATACATGCTTAGGCCAATGGGTGATTAGCACCCACTAAAGTCTTGCTAAGTGCCTGGGGGTAGAGGGGGAGCATTATATCGTCTGCACCAGGGTGCATTCAAACCTAGCTATGCCCCTGTAACCTGCATTGATTTTATCACTTCTTGCTTTCCCTTGATTGTATTTAAATATTTGAAATGTCAATGATTTTTTTCCCTAGCAGCACCTTCCCAAATGATTGCTTTCATTATATATATGGCTGTTTTTAAACAGGACAGGCCCATCCACCCCCACTAATCCCACACCCACCTGAGTGGCCATCTGAAGATGGTGTGGGTGGGTGTACACTCCCGTGACCCACGCACCACCCACTCATGCCCATGCATGGACCATCTGGGGAAAATCCAGTATGCCCTGTGCAGGGGCACGGTCACACCCCCAGCACACCCCCATCCCAGTCCTTTTAAACCCCCACCCACCAGAGGCGCACATAGACCCACCAAGCCCGTTTAAAAATGGTCTGTGTCTTGCATGCCCAAGTAAGGGCCTTGTGTGTCCTGAAAGCTTGTATACTCACCAGTAGAAGCTGGTTCAATAAAAGAGATATTCTGAACTACTTTGTCTCCATTTCCATTCCTTATACATGGGACTAACACAAAAGCCACACTCTCTCTAGACTACAGCTATATTATTTGCTCTCTTGCAGATCTTCCAATATGGCAGGGTGGGCACAGTTTTGGTTCTTAGAAATCATTTTTTTAAAGTTCAAAACAAAATTGAAAGAGGACACCCAGCACACCTCCACTTTCCTGTGTTCCCTAGAAAAGGACTTGATTAGAACTGCAGCAGTCACAGTAATAATAATCATCCCCCTCACAAGATTGTTGTGTTGAACTAGATAAGGCTTGCAAAGCACTCTGAACACTAAAGTGCTATAGACATTATAGTTAACAACGCCATTTGTCAACCATCACATTCCTCCCTTGGTTCTTATTGTCATGTTATATCCCTTTTTCCTGCCCTGTGTCAGTCTTGCCTACTTAGCTCTTGTAGTCATGGGCTATCTATAACTTTCAGCGCAAGCCTCCAAAGGTATGATGGTAGTGCTAGTACAAAGCGCAGGTGCAAGACCCATCAAAATGAATGGAGCTCATGTGTAAACTAGGTGCTATCACCAGTGCTATCTACCTGGAGGAAGCACCATGACTAGACAATGCCTAGCCCAATAAGGACTGTTCTCAATCATCATCATGCTTGTAGGCATGATGGAAGTAAACATGATGAAGAATTAACAATAGACTTACTTGTCTACGATAGATACACATGGATTACCCAGCTACACAGCCCATTTAGTGTGGTATTTACAGGTACACTAAGACACAATCTCTCTGACATAGAGATGAAGAAATTTAGTAGATTTAATATTCACAGGTATTTGCATTTTTGGGAAGCACTCCGAGTAACACTCACAACCAAAACAGGCATTCACGGATCCATTTCGAGGGATGAATTCCATTTAGGTTATTTGTGTTTTTCGCTCTTTCGGTGGCATCACTTTCAGCAGTTGCACAGATGCAACAGTGCTAACATCACCAAAATGATGTAACCAGAATAATGAAATGACCAAAGTAAGTGAGACAACATAGTAGAGTGATTTCTTTTATTGGACCAACTCCAGTTGGTGGTGGCATGCAAGCTTTCGGACCTCACAGTGTCCTTCGTCAGGCAGGTCTGGGGTTACAAAATGAAGAAACAAATCAGAGGTATATACAGCGCTTTGTTTCTTCATTTTGTAACCCCAGATTTGCCTGATGAAGGACCCTGTGAGGTCCGAAAGCTTGCATACTTCTACCGACTGTAGGTGGTCCAATAAAAGATATTGCTTTACTACTTTGTCTCTATTGCCTATATTTGGGACCAGCATGGTAAACCCTACTTTCTCTACACAAAGTAAGTGAGAAACCCAAAATAACAGAAACCGATACACAATGGAATGGAAACGGGTAGCGGAAATCATCGAGTTTATCATTTTCAGTTCAGGTGGGATATATCTGATGGATTTGCTCAGTTTTTTTAAGTGATAAAAATGTGAAGTTTTCCTGGGACATGAAGTGTTCCAGGAAATGTGAAGTTTTCCTGGGACCATGTGCTACCTGATTCATCATATATCACCTATACATGTCTGGGAGTCTCCATTACACACCATCATAGATTACAAATGCCAGCGTCAATTTTCATCTTCCCAACTGATGGTGTTGCCTAATAAAGTTCTTTGCTTTAACTTTAAGCTGAGTGCATTTTGTTTATGGAGTATATTCACCAAGAAAATATATTTCTACCATCCCTGAGACACACAAGGGACAGTTAAATCTAATAACTTAATCTAGACTTCTAGAAACAAGATTAAATTTTCAAATAAAGGCAAGCTCTGACAGCCAAGGCATAAATCTTTTATTTAAAATAGAAAAATGAACCCATTCAAATGCAATCAAAGAAGACAGATGTAGATAAAAACAAGTAGTGATAGAATATACATGCATACATTTGTTAGGTCTCTATGATAGATCAAAAAAGGGTGACCTTAAAAGGTTTTGGAGACATCAGCAAAAAAAAAAAAAAAGAGAGAGAGAGATTTGCATATATTTAAATATCACTTGTTAGTCTAAGGTGAACTAGAAAGAATGTTAAAGCTGAAAGGAAACAGTGGGAAAAGCACAATGGAATGGTCACATTAGCTATCAAAATGGCTGAAAAGTAAACAGTTATCAGAGCTAGTGTTTTGCAGCAAACCCTATATAAGACCACGCTGTGGTGTGATTCAGCAAAGCACTGAGCCCAGACATAAGACCTAAGGGAACCACTCAAGGGCTTGAGTCTAAGCACCAGCTCAATAGTTTTACTGAATAAGGGTCAAAAAGCACAATAGGGGGGAGGGGTTCACATTTGAGGGACCAGGTGGAGATGGATCCAAAAGGTTCTTTAGATTCCCATTGGTTCACAGATTCAATGGCCCTTTTCACACAGACACTCTATAACACTGATAAAATGGGTGTTGTATAATAAAATGTAACACCCATTTTATCAGTGTTAGAGTGTTTGTGTGAAAAGGCCCTGTGTGCCAGAGATCTGTGTTCACTGTGCAAAAAGGTCATAAATTCTGCAGCCAGGAAAGCCAAATACTGCAAGGTCACAACAAGCAAAATAAATGCACATAATTTGCAAATTCTCTAATTTGCAAAGATATGTACATTTTATTTGTGCTAAAAAGGGAGGGGGGAAAGCACCACATACACAGCCAAAAAGTTTTTTAAAAAGAAAAGAAAAAGTGCACAAAGCACATAACTAAAAATATTTTCAACATTAAAAAACACAAGCCAACTCTCTCTGCATCCCATGGCCCCTGCCTTTCCCCTGTGCCCTTAAACATAAAACACATTGCCTCTCCTCCTTCCCCACTCCAGCCTCTTAAACATAAGACACACACAGGGGCATGCAGAAGCAGCTGCCTCTCCCCCCTCCCCCACTTTTAACACTCCTACTCCGTTCCTCCATTCCTCCTCTCCACGTATCCAAACACAAACAGAAAAGCAAGAGCAGGCCATTTCTTAATTGCAGTACTGCCCTTGCCAGCTGCCTCTCCTCAGACACATGTACTGTCCAGGTTGTCCTGCTTCATAAAGGATAGGATAGGAAAAATACAGAGAAGGGCCAAGCAAAATGACCAGATATATGGAATGGCCCATAAATGATCAGTTATCATTTTCGTCTCTCATCATAAGAGAGAGAATGTGGAAAAAGTGACTAGGGAGTTATCATTAACTCAGTGACATAACACAAGACTGAGTCTGCGTTCTCATGGGGCAACGTGTGCCGCATTCGGCTCGGAGTCCGTGAAAATCTCTGGGAGGCAAATGCTGCGCAGCTTCTGTCTCATGGGAAAACAAAGCCATGCAAGCTTTGCCTCCAATCATGCAGAGGATACAGCGCTGGAAAATCGAGCTCTGTATTCTCCGCATGATCAGAATTTTTCCCAGAGCTAAATGCGGTACGTCTTGCCCGATGAGAAAGCGGTCTTAGTGGCTAAGCGTGCAGTACCTGGACTGGGCGACAGGGGAGGCCCCAGTTCAAGTATCGCCTTAGTCCAAAACTCATTGGGTGACCTTGGTCCAGTCACTATGGTAGATGCGACGCTGGCACGGAATAATCTGCTTTAGTGCGGATTAATCCGGGTGTCAGTGTCACATTTGAAATGGGCCACCAGATGATACCATGTTCTAGCTCCTGACTGTGGTGGAGTTTAGCCCAGACTGTCACTTGGGAAAATCCCCAAGTGACAGCCTGGACTAAGCTCCACAACAGTTGGGAGCCAGCCGGTAGAGCCGGAGTAAAGTGAGCTATCATGTCTGATAGCCCTCTTCACTTAACCTGGTCCAGAGTGGCCAGGCACCATGGCAGCTGTCACTGGCCATCATGGATGCCCGTCAGCCAGGGGGAGGGGCACTGCATGCAGCCCAGGGGCGGGGATGTGCAGATGCACGCCCGAGGCTGCCGTAACGCTTCTTTGGTGGCTCAACCAAATCCAACATGGAGTGATGGGTCCCACCATAGCCCAGAGTGGACCATGGCGATCCCGTCTTGTCTGACAGTACCCAGTATTCTCTCAGTCTAACCTCCCTCACATGGATGGTGTGAGAATTAAAAGTATATATATATATATATATATATATTACCTAGACAAAAACCCTTTGGTTTAAGAAGCTTGTTAAGGTGGCATTACAAATTATACTAAAATGTTAACATGACAGTAAATTGTATTTAATATCAGACCAATCTATACATTTTCCTTTTCTTATTCGTTAATTAAAACAACTGAAATTAAGCTGCATATGTGTAGTATGGTGACTGAACAATACTTATACGTGATGAGGAATATATACAGTTTAATTTCAGTTAAGTAAAAAAAAAAGTATTAATAAGAAAAGAAAAATATATAGATTGGTCTGATATTTAATAAAGTTGCCTTGACAATTTACTGTCATGTTAATGTTTGAGTATAATTTGTAATGTTGCCTTAACAAGCTTCTTATACTGAAGGTTTTTTGTCTAGGTAATTTGCCCTTCTTTTGAAACTTAATAGTTTTGTTAATGCATAAACTGGCCCCAGACACAAGAACACTGCAGGTGCATGCAGGCGCTCGCCCATCCTCCCACAACCCCCTAGGGTGGCCACTGAAGCATCGCCAGAAAAGAGGACAATCATTTGCATGAAATTTACATATGCTAGGTTTATACTAATGTATGCAAATTTGTGGGACAGTGGGAGGGGCCAGAAGTGGGTGGAGCCAAACCCACATCATCCTTAGAAACCTTTGAACAATGCACATAAGAATATTGGGGTAACACACCCAAGTTACCCTGAAAAACATTTGAACAAGTTTGCACATAAAAGATTGGGGATAACACACCCATGTCATCCTTAGAACCTTTGAACAGTACACATAGGAACATTGGGGGTAACACACCCACATTACCCTGAAAAACCTTTGAACAAATTTGCACATAAAAACATTGGGGATAACACACCCACATCACTCTGAGATGCCTTTGAAGGGGGGTGTTGCTGGGGGTGTTGTTGGGAAGGGAGCTGGCGGGGTTGGTTGCTGGGAGGGGGGGTTGCTAAGGGG
>QEPC01009579.1:1810005-1820917 GCA_003113815.1 Sphenodon punctatus
TCTTGTGCAAGTCTTAGTAATGCGGTTTGCAGTCAAAATCTTGCAAGCTGTCAAATTAAAGTCTGTGCATAGTTCACTTAGGGGCTTTTGGCTTCAAGCAATGTTTAGGGCCTATGGCCTTAAGTCATGTCTTGCTGTTTCAAGCAATTCTTCACAGTATCTTCAGCCTGGACAATTCTAACTTCTATTATCATTCACACACCTATCATTCACCTGTCTGTCATACTCTGGGGGGGTGGGGGAGTGCAAAGAGCGCAGCTGCGGGCAGCTGGCAAGGGCAGATGTTGAGAGACTCGGATGGAAGGGGAAATCCGGACGCTTTAATGGTACGGTTCCACTTCCATCCCAAAAACCAGGCGGTCTAGGATAATCCCAGACCCCTGGCCACCCTACATCCCCCACATGGAGCAACCTGTTTTTTCACAGGTTTCTCTGTGCAGGGGTGATGGGTGGAGGTGCTTGTTACACAGGAGCGCACAAGTGACTGCTTTCATATTAGAATCACCCACCCATGCCACTGCGTGGGTGCGTGGGTTATGATGAGAGAAGAGGTCACACACGCATTCACACATGTGCTTTCACCTCTCACACACACACTCATTCAGACACAGTACACACATGCTCTCATCTCACATTCATTCAAATTGATCACACACACAGTCATCCATACACACTACACGCACATGCTCTCACCTCACACACTTATTCAAATTGATCAGTCACACACACTAGACCAGGGGCGTAGCTAGGGTGCAATGGGCCCCTGGCCAAGAAGTCAAGATGGGCCCCCCTCTTTGTGTCTGGGGGCACTGCTATCAAACACACAAGACACCCAAAATGCAGCCGGCCTATTAAGTATATTATGCCATGAAAAGAAACATACATATAACCAGTTCAGTTGTGCCCACATAATCAATTCATCCTGCCCCCACCCCATAACTAGTTCATTTGCACCCTGGGGCAGTGTGAATTAATTATATAGGGGGGCGCAAATGAACTGGTTATGGGGTGGGGGTTTAAAAACAGTATTCCTGTTGGCAATAACTTCATTAAGAAGAGTTAGTGAAATAGCAGCCATAATAATCTCAGAAGCATATTTGCAGATTTTCCAAAATAGAACAGATATTGCTTTACATCCTAAATTCCTACCTAAGATAGGACAGTTGTGAGAATGAGAATCACCCACCCATACCACTGAGTGACAGTTGTAAGAATGTGGCCCTTTTTACACGGGTCTCTCCCACGCAGATTTCTGCGTGTTCATGGGTGGGGGAACCCTGTGTGAACGATGTGGCGGGCGCACAGTGAGTGGGGGTGCATGCACGCGCCTGCCTAACATGCATCCCCACTCACCCATCTCATCCCCACACACGGAGCAACCAGGGGAAATGGCGGTTGCTCCGTGGGTGCGAATGAGTGGGGATGCATGCGTGGCTGTGTGCACGCCCTGCCCATGCACCGATGTGCTCACGGACCCACCACCTGGTGCAGCCATGTAAAAACAGTGTGAGGAACCACTCGAAGAACAGAAGGTTGCTGCCTTGTAAACAAGGTTCTTTGAGATGACTCCAAACATTCTCCTGGAGTGGCCCCTGCAGTCGGCTGGGGGTGCCCTCCTCAGGGTTCCCCGGGTGTCTACTATGAGATGGGCATTCTCCGTGGCTGCGCCGCAGCTGTGGAACTCCCTCCCGTTGGAGATCCACTTGGCTGCCAACCTTCCCTCTTTCCGCAGACAATGTAAGACCTGGCTGTTCCGCCGGGCCTTTCCCGAGGAACATGGGGTGGGTTAGGATGGGGTGGGGTTACATTGTTTTAATTGAAATTATTATGGTTTATTTTAATGTTTTGAAATGTTTTAATATATTGTGAGTTGCCCCGAGATGCCTGAGGCAGGAGAGGGTGGCATGTAAGTTGTAAAAATAAATAAAAATAATAAATACAACACCCAACCTTCCAGCCCTGCATGGAATTTTCTTATATTCCTAGAAAGGGTTGGAAGGAACTGTCTTATGACAGGGAGAGTGATTTTTATACTCGAGGAGTTCAAGACCATCACGTGGTCTATTATTTGAATATGGTGAGCATGCACAACCCAGTTGTGAGAATGTTGGGACCCATCTCAAAGAACCTTGCAACAACCTTCTGATCACTCACATGGGGAGGAGTTGTTTGTAAACAAACAGCTTTATCTCCCAGTCAGATTGGTGTCCGCTGTCCTGCAGAGACAGGTGAGGGATGGGGACCTCCCCATCTTCAGCCCCCACCCTGCCCCTGGACTTCCCTCCATTGTTTGTAATCATAGAACACATGTGTTGCTGGAGGAAAGCTACAATGTTCACCCACCAGACTTTTTTCTCTACTGACTCCCATTGAACAGCATGGGCGCTGTTCAATGAGAGTTTGCTACCACCTTAACTATAGGGCCACAACTGTGACCCTATAATATACACACACCATGGTTCCCAACATTCAGACAGTGAGTGACAAGCCTCATCACTTCTGCCAATAAGCTCCACCCCTTCATGCACTTACACATGCACACCTTCGAGCATTCCAAGTGCATAAGGAGTAAACAAAGCTTCCCCACTTATCACTCCATTTAGTTCCTTGTCATTCCATCATCTCCCCATTGTCCCCTCAAGTGCTTTTCCTTGCAAGTAGCCGTGACTGAGGCCTCAGTCTTTTTGTCTCTCTCCTGAAAGAGAGACTATGGGTGAAAACAGACATGACGCTAACCACCCTTTAACCACCCTTGGTGGTCATTTACGCATTTTGCAGGGCTGCATAGGGCACCAATAGAGCCCTGCAACATGAGGGTCGTTAGCATCATGTCTGTTTTCACCCTTTGATATCAAATCAAATTCAAATTTATTGCGTGATCTTGGATCATTGCAAAATACAATCATAACAGCCATAATCACATAACGACATAACAACATTAAACACATCATAAACTACTTATATATACACAGATATCCCCTAACTTCCCACAGTGAACAGATGGACTTAGCTTACACTGAATCAGATAAGGGGATATTATTTAAAAAACGCATTCTAAGTAGGACTGCCCTTAGCAAGAACTTCGCTACCTTCCGAATGATATCTTGCTTGGTACTGTCTAGGACTGCTACTAACAAAGTATAATCATCCCTACCAGGGAATTTATCCAAAATAGGGGCAAGAAATTCCTTCCGTGGCTCGTCATACAGGTGACAGTATAGGATTATGTGCCCCACTGTCTCTGTCGTGATGCTGTCAAACGGACATAGTCTATCCACAAATGGGATACCCTGTATCCTACCTTCAAGAACACGAGAGGGAAAGGCATTAAAGCGGGCACTGGCAAAGAGCTGTTTTGCTCTGCCAGAGATTGGTGCAGTTAAGTAAGAAGCTGCCTGCCCCACTGCTAGAGCATACAGCAAATATTCCTGCAAATGTGGTGATAACCTAACTCTAGCGAGCTCTGATTGCCATTCTATGTCCCTTACCCTCAGGAGAACCTCCCTCTTTCGCGTATCAGGTGGCTTATGCATCAGATAATCTGGTGATATACCCATCTCCATCAGCATTGCTTTGACCTTCAAAAGCCAAGGGTCCTTGTAGGAATCATCCAACATGGCCCTTATTAAGATGTTGCCCTGGTCAGAATGCAATTTAAGCCAAAAATTTTAATTGGCTTCTTTGGCAGCCTGAGTCCATGATTTCTGACCCAACTCCACATGAATGGCTGCCAAAGGGGTGCCTCTTGGGGCTCCCAAAAGTCACTGTAAAAACATTGACTGTACCCTATCCACCAACCTCAGGTGGAAAGGTGCCCATAACTCAGCTCCGTACAGTAATTGGGATCTCATTTTGCTGTTGAATACCTGGAGTGCCTGGTGGACTGCTGTCCTACCCTGCTTGATAAAAAGCCTACTTATTGATTGGGCGACTGCTTGTGCTGATCTCATGGCCCTGTTGACATGTTCTTGCCAGCGCCCTGATCCATGAAAAATAATTCCTAAGTATCTGAAGGCCTTGACCTGCTGGATTGATTTACCCCCAACAGACCAGCTCTGAGTTTTAACACGTGCCAAAAAGACCAGGACCTTGGATTTATCATAATTAATGATAAGGTTGTTTACCTGGCAAAAAGCCACAAAAGCCTCCAGCTGACGTTTAAGGCCCACCCGGGTCTGTGACAGTAAGGTCACGTCGTCAGCATAACAAAGGCAGCCAACGGCCTGTGTAGCCAATTTCGGGGGGAAGAAGCGCGGAGCTGTTATAGCTGGTATCATATTGTCAATGAAAAAGTTGAAGCAGGCCCGAGCCAGCACACACCCCTGTCGCACCCCCTTTGAAGTTGGGATTGTGGGGGTTATATGGCCCTGCTTATCCAGTTTAACTACCATAGATGTGTTGGCATATAAGGAGTGGATCAAGGCCAGCAGGCGTCTATCGATTGTAGACTCCAACAACTTTGCCCACAGGGCAGCCCGATCAACTGAGTCGAAGGCTGCCCTGAGATCTAAAAAGGTTACATAAAGGGCCCCATTATGGGCCCTATCTTAGCAGCAAGATGTTGTAAAATTCTGCATCATGGAAAAAGTGTTCCATCATGGACCGTCCCTGCTGGAAGCCAGTTCAGGCAAAATTATCTTCCCCTGACCCATCCAAGCTGTCAATTTCCCTAACAGAAACTTGGCATAGACCTTTGATATAACTGGGAGGAGGCTTATCGGCCTTATTTAGTGCCTTTTTTATAAATGGGAACAACCAACGCTGAGGCCCAGACCCCTGGCACTCGCCCGGTGCTATTTATAGCTGAAAATAGAGCTGCCAGCACAGGTAGCCACCAGGCTTTATAAGTCTTAAGGAATTCTGCCCTTATGAAATCCAGGCCAGGTGCACGTCCGCTCCGCAAGGAATCGACCAAGATCTCAACCTCCTCTACCTGGACTTCCTCCAACCCTGACTGCAAAGCTTCTATTAAATGAGTATCGTCGTTATCAGGACCCGGGTGATTGTATAATTTGCCAAAGTGGTCCATCCACCTATCTGGTGGGATTTGCGAAGCCAATGTGACCTTCCCTCCCCCAGTGGAGCTATTAACGAGGTGCCAGAAACCCCTTGTATCTCCTGTTTGAGCTGCCTGCAGTAGGGAACCCCACCTGGCATCCCAATATCCTCTCTTTTTCAAGTTTATTAAATTTCTATATTTAGCCCTGAGAGCCATATATTGAGATGATAAAGTTGTTTGTCGAGAATTCCTATACTCACGGTGCATGACTTTGAGTTCGAGTCTGGCCTGCCGACACTCTCTGTCGAACCACGGCTGGTTGATTTTAACAAGTCCAGCCACAGTGGGCTGGCCCAGTCCCTGAATGAAGGTCTTAATTTCCACAGTCAAGAGATCAAAAATATCCAAAACCTCAGAAGGTCTTTCGGAACCGATCAGTCTCTCTCGGAGGGAAGCAACCTGGGCCTGGGAGATAATAACTCCCAGGGCTGATGATAGTCCCTCCTCCCATCTGGGGACCCAAACCGAATAATAGGAAACCCTATTATTGTTAGATGGATTGTTTTGTTTATACGAAGCTACCGGGACTGCCAGTGAAGTGGGTATAAAGAGGATCAATTCCATTGGCAAATGATCCCCCACCAGGGGGAAACCCAACTCAAAGTTCGTAACATTGGGTAGGACCCACACTGATACCAGCGCATAATCTACTGTACTAAGGCCTTGTGGCCCTACGAATGTGAAATCCCCTTCCAAATCACCGAAACCAGAGTCGTTCAATACATGTAACTCCCTGGCCACCAATAATTGGGCCATTCTTATCCCTGAGGAATTGATACCCTTGTCCTTAGATCGTCTCGGACCCAGGAAGGTATCTGGCACATAAGGTAATCCATCACAATAAGGGGCCAAAGCTAAATTATCTGAACCTATACGAACATTGAAATCACCCATTAATATGACATAACCATCTGGGTACTTCATTGACAATTGCTCCAAAAGACTATCCAAGTTGTCCCACATGGAGGTTCGGAATGAGCCGGCATTACAGGGGGGCATATATATAGCCATTATTATCAAGATCTTTGAGGCAAACCTTGCCACAAACCCCTGTAACAGCCCAGGGAGCACAATGGTTTCAATAATTGAAAGGGGAACATCTCTAGAAACAAAGCATCCCAAGCCCCCACATGGTCTCCCTTTAGCTTTCATATGAACTGCTGGTAGGGATTATAGATATAGCCCTCCAGATCCACTGACTCACTGGACCAGGTCTCTTGGATCAAAATGATAGAAAATTGCTCCAGATATGTCATAAAATCCGGATCACTGCTGTGCCTAGCCCACCCTGCAACATTCCAAGAGCATATAGAGATTAGACCTGGGGTGGCTGGGTGGGCTAGTCATGGACTTGGAAGGGACCCCTGTCCAACACGTCCCCCCTCCCCTGGGTCCACATCAGAATCTATCAGGGGCAAAGCCTGTAATAGGGCCTGGTGTCCTTTGATAGTAGGTGCTGGGATGTGCCCATCTACCACCCCCTGAGGGGGGGGTAACTGCTGACAGTTGCCTTAACTCCTGAGCAACACTCAAAAATTTGAGTGGCCCTGGTTGTAAGATATTTTTGTCGGGTTTCACTGCTACTCTCTGCCCCTGAGTTGACACAGAGATTTGATTGTCCCCACTTTCGCGGGCATATACTGAAGGCGAGATCTGCTGTCCGACTTCCTGTGAATCAGATTCCCTACGAGAAGCTTCCTGGAGGTCCTGAATAGGGCAAGCCCTTAAAGGGCTCACTATCCCAGACTTTTGCTGAGTTACTAAGATGGCCTTACAGTTACTCGGATCAGCACCCAAAGTGGATGCTCTTTTACCTGCAGCTGGGAATAAAGGAAAGATCACTACATTCCTATATGCTCTTTCTAGGTAAATCCCTCGGGCAGCAAATAAGTGGGCTTTTGACCAAAGACTGGCCATAACTGAATGGGCTGAAAAGTGCAACATTACACAATATACATACTTATTAGCTGGTAACTTCAAATATCAAACAATATCAGTAGAGTAAATAGGAATTCCCGAAATTGCCATCAAATGCCTTTGGATAAGAGCCTTGGAGTTCCATGGAGGCAAATACCCAATAGGCGGAGGGGCAACTTTGAAAACTAAGACCTGAGTGTCCACCTGCACATTATTACAAGGTCTGTTCTCAGCCGCCGTAGCAACAGAGTCACTCCGGGGCCTCATTCGCTGAGAGACAACTTCCGCTGGTGCAATCTGAGTTCCTACAGTGACCATACTATGATGGTCCTCTCTCTGATGTGATAATTCCTCCTGTATATTGAGTTTGTCTGTGACAATTGCAAGCTGTAGTCTTTGCAATTCTAGCTGCATATTTACATTTTCCAATTGGACATATAATCATGAGACTAGATCCCCCACCGCGGCACATTGCCTACCCATTAATTCCCAAGAACCTTCCGCACTAGTATCATCTAGTATAGGTGACTGCCCTGTTAATACCACAGCAGGTCCATGCCTGATATCCTCCACCAGGGATGTAGATTTTGTCGGGGGAGGACCCTGCTCCAGCAAAGGCTCCCTCTCTTGTATAAGGGAATAGGAGATCGCTGAGTCATCTGCCTGCGCCGGGGCTACCCTGGAATTACTCAAATAATTTTCCAAAGTGGTCTATTTGACCTGATCTTGGGATCGGGTCACCATGCCCCTCTTCCTCCCCCTTTTACCCATTTTGAGTTAATCGTCCTGAAGACTCCGACCTGGAACACAGCCTCACAGCCCTCGCCTAAGCCCGCACACAAGGGCATGCCCTTGTGCGCAACGCCCTTAGGCATGACGCACTGGCATGCGCCTATGGCGCAGCCATAGCCCCGGCAGCTCTTTTGAAGGCTGCTAGAGACTGCAGCGCTGCCACAGCTCTCCTAGGTGCGAATGGGAATCAGCTGGGTTCCACTTCTGGCGGGGCAGGTTGCAATCAGGAACAGGTGGTGGCAAGGGATGGCTGGGGCATCGGGAAGCACACAGCAGTAAGCAGCAAATGGCAGAGCCTCTAAGGCACATGCCCTCCAACCTCCCCTTTGATATCTGAAAGCGGGACAGTGGGATTCACCACCCAAAGAGGGATTGTCCCTGCTAAATAGAGACTGTTGGGACATAGGAAGTCCCAACTGTACACACGCTTCTGCTGTAAATAGCCATTTTGGAGAGCTCTGCAGTGCACACAAGGAGAGGGAACTGTACTAGAGTGCTCAAACATCACTTCAAGAGGCACTGTATCCATCTCGCTCCCATATCCCATTTCTCACACAGGCTGGGACCAGAAGTTTCAGAAGAAATCAGAGACTGAATCCAGGTTCATGCAGATTGTGAGACTGCAATCATGGGGAACCATTTATTGAGGGTTCACGTAGGGGTCTCCCAGCACATTGAATTCATGAATAAACTGGAAATGACAACATGAGTGTGAAAAGTACCACCATAAAACAGAGATCCACAGGCCCTAAAATGCAGGGAGGACCTAAGGTAATTTGGGAAGGGGACTCAGCTCAGAAGTATCCATTCCTGTGTTAGGAGAGGGCCCCCACCGCAATTTTGAACAAGGCCTCAACTTCCCTGGATCTGGAACCAAAAGAATGTACAAGAAACTCTTTATGGATTATGGACTCTAGTGCATAGTTGCCCTTGCTCTGTTGAGTATAGAAGCTTTGCTTGATCTCCATTTTTATTTTCCCCTGGCTGGATAGATTATTTCTGCGACTGATTCAACTTTGTTAGTCTCTTGCTCCTGTATGAGTTTAGCCCCCACGCTGGTTTGATGGGGTACCAGGAAGAGTTTTTCTCATCTTATTTTATTTATTTTTTATTGCTGATATAATTATTATGTTTATACTTTAATTATATGGTTGTAATTGATGTAAATGCTTTTTTTCTCCTTTCTGTGTGTTCTGATCTGTGCAATGACCTAAGGTCTCGCACTAATAAAAATATTGTATTTTATTGTATTGTAGTGCATAGTAAATGTGAGCCTTAACAATTCCTTATTTCCTGAGCTCTAGCAGCACAAGAAACAGGTTAGTGAGAAACAGGATGCCAAGGTCCAAATGTTTAAAACATGAGTGTGGTGAACAAGGTTTTTTTTCATTGGCAGCAGCATGGAGCTCTACCAAAAGCCACCCCACATCCAGCTCACTCCTGAATCCCTAATTACATTCTTTCCCTGCTGATAAACACAGCGCAATGCTGGGATCCTGCAGTCCGCTCCAAAGCTGAGTGGTATAATCCTATTGATTCTTTAATTGCTTAAGAGCAACAAAGCTTTAACTCTGTTGTTGGAAAAAAACTGGGCCGGTGTCGCTTCTCTGCATAGCCCAGAGCTTTGTAGACGTATGCTAATGTTATTGCCATTTCTTCATGCATATTATTAACTATGCAAAAATCAGAAGGATGGGAACGTATCGATATTCAAGATGAAATTAAGATCTGTCCAAATGAATATTTCCATTGAATTTGCCCTAATTGTTTCAGGTTCAGCTAAGAAGATAACCGCTATTCATTTCTACCTTGTTGAATATTGATTTGGGGTTTTGTTTATTTTAGGTCAGCTATTTCAGGCATTTTGGTGACTTAGTTTTGGCACTAGTAGCACTATCATGCATGTGTAGCACCCAAAATGGAATGACTGAAATGCCAAAATAGCTGAAACAAAAACATTCTAAATAAGCAGATATGCAAATAATCATCCAGATGCCTCCCCAAAGCTTACCACTTCCACCAGGCTTTTTCTAGCTCTTCATCCCCACAGATGTCTCGCCTGCACTTCTCTTTATATCACCTTTTCCACCAGGACCCCTCCCCTCCCATTGTAACTAAGCTAAGCACACGCACCTGCAGCCGCTCCGCTTCAGGCATGCATCCGTGTCTCTCCCTAGGCTCCCTTCTCCTTTGTCTTCCCTCCCTTGTTCATTCTAGATTGTAAGCCCCATCAGACAGGGACCTGCTCTAATCATGACTGTCCAATGCCAGGCACATTGCAGGCGGCACTATAATAATAAATAATAATAAATAATAAATAATTTTGGGTGTGGATATTATTCAAAGAACTATCCAAAAAATTGAATAATATCTGCAAATAAATCAACTCTCAGCCCTAATCACTATCTACCCTTTGTTGGCAGGTTTTCTGTGACTAGAACAATAAAGGGGACAATTTGCAAGAAACACCTTCCTGAGGTATCCAAGTAAGCTAGGATTCAATTGAATGGGAATCCAACAGTCAAGGTCACACCCCTTCATGCTAATATGACTTTCAATTAGTGGGGCACACATGTCTATAGATCCACCTATTTCGGACGCACCCAATAGTATTCTGAAATGTTTGTATCTTAGAAACAAGTTCTAGTTGGAGGTGACCTTCTGCTCAGGCCGGCTCATTAGGCAAAACCTAAACCCAAGCACTATTACTTCCTTATGTCTCCTCAGTATAATGACTTAGGGGCTTCTGGAATTACAAATAATAATTTAATCTATGCAATTTTAACAGGTACAAAATCAGTTTAAAACAGCTCACTGAACCTACCCTCACCTTTTTCAGCTAACCTAACAGACCTTCCTGTGTCAGACTGATGAGTACACTTTCCACCAAGGCTGGATTATCAAAACTGCTCCAGACTAAAATTGAGGCTATATTTTCAAAGGTGCTCTTGTAAGGGAAAGTGCAGAAAGGGCTCTGGGAAGGGAGTGCAGCAAGGGACTCTGGGAAAAGCCAAAGTATAGAAAGAGCTTTGCTTGCAGAAAAGTTGCAGACTAAGAAAAGAACTGTGCAGCTGGATAGCCTTGACGGCAGGAAACTGTGATAAGGAATGAACAGGATGAGGCTGGGAAGAAGAACATAACATG
>QEPC01009579.1:1826379-1849757 GCA_003113815.1 Sphenodon punctatus
GTGTTTTGCCAGTGTTTTCTGTGTTTCCCTGTGTTTGGGGTTTATACATTATTTATTTTAAGCTTGATGTGCATGTAGACTGTGTTTTCTTCCATCCAATGTTAACCTTGGGAACTCCTTGCTGCTGGGTTATGCCATGCCACTGGCCTACCATCCCCCTGACTCCGCCTACCATCCCCCTGGCTCTGCCCACCAGCGGGCCGGCCGGCCTTACTGCCCCTGCAAACTCAAAACCCACCAGCCGCCCCTGGTGGCTGGACACTCACTCCCCGTGGCGCTTGTTGACCCAGTGAGGTGGTGACCAACTCCGTCAAGCAGACAGGCAGCCTGCCTATGGCAGCAGAGAAAGAAGAAGCAGCCGGCTCCAGGTTGATCCCTCCTGCAGCCCATCACATTTCCAGGACTGAGGAGTCTGTGAAAGCATTATCTAGAGGAACAGAACCCAACTTCTCTGAATCCTGGGCCAGGCAGGTAGGTGTTTGGGGGGGCAGGCTATTAGGGTGGGGGGCTGACACTTCCCTCCTCTCTCCCCAAGCGCAGCTAGCAACCTGGGCTGCCCCCCTTTCCTGCCACCATTGTGATCCAGTGGGGGGGGAGCAGCAGGGGAGGGAGGGAGACCCCAGAAGAGCCAGATCCCCTCCAGGGCCGGCCCCAGGCATGTGCCACATGTGCGGCTGCCCATGGCCCCATGGCCAGCTGAGGCCCTGCGTTTGCACGGCTGCGCAGCAGGCTGCAGCCAGCTTCTCCCCCAATAAGTTCTTCTGCCTCCCCCTCCTTGGCTCTGGTCTCCATCCCTCACCTGCCTCTGCCTCCTAGTAGTGCTGCAGCAGCAGCAGTGAGACACAGGGACACCAGTGGGATTGGGAGATAAAGCTGTTTGTTTACAAACAATGGTGGGGGGGTCCGTGGGCACGCTGGTGCGTGGGCAGAGCATGCACATGGCCTCACACGCATCCTCACTCACCCACATCCATGGAGTAACTGCCGTTTCTCCCTGTTACTCCATGCGTGGGGACGAGTGCGCACGCACCCCCACTCACCATGGGCGCGTGCACCACGTCATTCACATGGGGCTCCCCCACCCATCAGCACACAGAAATCTGCGTGTTCATGGCTGGGAGGAGAGACCCATGTAAAAAGGGCCACATTCTCACAACTGTCTTACTTATATTACCGTAGGTAGGAATTTAGGATGTAAAGCAATATCTATTCTATCTTGGAAAATCTGCAGATATGGTTCTGAGATTATTACGGCTGCTATTTCACTAACTCTTCTTAATGAAGTTATTGCTAACAGGAATACTGTCTTTAAACCCCCCCACCATGACCAGTTCATTTGCGCCCCCACCCCCATATAATCAATTCACGTTGCCCCGAGGGCACAAATAAACTGGTTATATATCAAGAAGAATGTCTCTTTGCATGGCATAATGTGCTTAACAGGCTGCCTTTTGGGGTGTCTTGTGTGTTTGATTGTGGCTTGGCCATTTGGAATTTAGTGCTCTATACGCGCGCTTTATTACTTGCTTTCTGCTTGTGAAATGCTTGTAGTTGGAATTGTGGGAAACACCCAGTTGTAAACCATCACTGAGGGTGCAGTGAGCACAGAAAACCTCCATTTTGAAGAAGGGGGGAAACGCCTTTAAAGTTAATTCACATACATACATACGGGTTGGGCAGCGCCCCCCAGGCTGTGCCCCTTTAAGTAGTTTGGGCACAAGCCCCATACCTTTTTAGGACCTAAAAACGCCCCTGGCTAAAGAAAAGCATTTGGCAGTCAGAGATAAGGGTTGAGGTGGGTGGGTTTCTGGCCGAGGGTGGGGTTATTGTAAGGCATTTTCCCGGGATTTTTTTTTTAAAATTATTATATTTTGTGTTTTTTATAATTATTGTAAGCCACACTGAGCCTTCAGGGAAGGGTGGGGTATAAATTTAAATCAATCAATCAAACAATCAATCAATAAACTATTGGAAATAGAGAGAGTCCCCCTTGTCCTGTCCCTTCTGGCATGGCCCTGCATCTTTTTGGGGTTAACTCCTCAGGAAAAAGGTGGCAATCCTCTGTGGGCCTCAAACTCTAGCTACAGCAATTCCTAAACTAATGAGGATCAAAAGAATAGGAAGATTCTTTGCTAACGGGAGTTGGTTTCCTTTGGATTGGAAATCACTCAGGGTGTTTTTAGACGAGCGCCTCCCCACCCAACACCCTCACCTACCCATCGTGCATGTTGCAGGGCCGCATTGGTGTCCTATGCAGCCCGGCAACATGCAGGATGGGTGGGTAATGGGTGGGGAGGCACTTGTCTAAAACACACTTTCTGTCATTAAGACCCTACGCTTCTGATGGCTGAGCTACAACACATGCAATCACTTGCTCTGATTCTGATCCATTCTTAAGCTGATGATGTCATACTAGATGAGACTCCAACTTCTGATAGATACATCCCTATATCAATATGTAAGATTTCAGTTAAGTCAACTTTGGAATTTAATATTAGTCATTTGCTTGTTAATGACTTATTAGGGTCCTGCCTGCTGTTTAAATCTTACATTCTGTAGAGTTGTGATTATATGCACAAGATAAGGTCTTTTTCACCTGAAATACCTAATAGTGGTCTCTATTGTGAAATTCTCTGTTATACACAATGGGGCCTAACTGGTATTTGTTTAAATATTCTTATCAAGTTGATAACAAACATAACTGATCTTTCTAGATTTTTGTACACTTTTATTGCACACGCATTTTGCAGTTATCATGCAGTAGGTATTACAACCGTATATAGTCAACAACACATACGTAACTGCATGAACTGTAGATTTTTTTGCTGTTGTTGTTCTTCTGCTGCAAGGGGCTTGACAACGGTTGCTACCTTTCTTGAAAAGTTGATACAGAGATTGGGGCCATGCCAGAAGGGATGGGGCAAAAATTCTCCCACCCCAATTCAGATGTGGCTGTGCCCCCTTTGGGGCGTCATGTTGTCACAAAGCTCCACAGGGGGTGGAGCCATGTCTAAAAAGGGGCAGGGGAGCCTTTTCAGCCTGCCCCTTTCCAATGCGGGCTCGCCTTCCTCTGAAAAAATGTCCCTGAGTTATCCAGGCAACCCTGGATAATCCAGGAAAATCACGTCTTCTCCTAGAACCCAGAGAAAATGTATGAAAACCTTGATACTGTGGATCAAACTTGCAGGAGTGGTAACCCTATGTCTGACATCCTTAGATGCTAGAATCTTCAAATTTCCAATCTAACAAAGGGGGGGGAAATGATTTAAAAAACCCAACAAGACCCAGGACCCAGAAATATGCATCACGCATGCAGAACATGAATCTAACGGCACCTTTAGCATGACTAAGCTTTGCAGAACAGATTTTCCTAGTGAGCGCTCATTTAGTTGAGTGCTGCAACCTAGTGGAGCGCTGCAAAAACACATTTCAGGATGTTTCTCCAATAGGCGATTTCTTGGTTAAGCTGTTCTATGAGCTTCCGGTCAAACCTTGCTGGGATGTTTGACCTGTCCTTTAGTGAGAGAACACAAACCTTATGTGCAAGAAACTTCTCATGGTCCTTTACTCGTTCACTGGCATTCTTCCAATCGTTGCAGCCTTGTTTTGCAAACTGTGATATTCCACCAAGCAAACGACATGGTGCAGAGAACACAGCGAATCTGCTTTCGGAGTACACAAGCCAGGTTCAATGCATTTATGCACCATTTCGGAGTTGGCACTTGAAAATTTCCTTTGAAAAGTGCCTGGTTTTATTTAGGTACTGATGTAAAGTTTTAATAAAATCAGCAATTATGTTCTGGTCAAAACCATGGGTTGCCACGTGATCTCGGTTCAAGTCATCAATTGCCCAGTCAACAGGGTTTTGGGAGAATACAACTTATATATGCTTCTCAGGCACGCTATCTCCAGAGGACGATGGATCAGGAAGTTCTTCAGGCACGTTGTCTGCAGACAAACGAAGGACCAGGAGGTTCTTCAGCATAAAGAGCCACAGCCATCTCTGATGCACCTTCTTGGGATGGTCCTGCTTTTTGTCCAATTGATGTGAAAGACACCTGTAACTTAGGAGTTTTTTGCAGCAACTCTTGATTGTGATTCTCCTTTTTCTTTCTCAGAGTTCTGTAACCTGCCCCACTTAACCTTTTTCTGCCGTCTGACATTTTTGTTGAGTCACCTGAGCAATTACTGATTCAACTGATTGTTGATGACCTCTAAAATCAAGAGACAAGCAAGCTAGTTCCCTCAATGGAGGGACACACACATACTGGAGCAGTCTGGTAGATCAGCCTGCCTAGACTCAGGGTTCTGTGCTGAGGGTAGAAATTTTGCTTGGATTGTGTGTATGTGTTTGCAACGTGTGTATGCGCAATTCTCTCCTACCTGTTCTTGCTGCTTTGTCTACCTGCTACCTCAGGTGTCCCAAGCTCTGTTGCTGGGCTGGATCCAGGAAAGTTGGGGTCCTGTGTGGAATCAATAGAAATTATATTACAATAAGTCATCCAAAGTCTGTCGAAAATATAATACACTGTCCCAAAGCCACACACCTCTGCCAAAAGCTGCCCCACACAGCTCCCAAGCTGCCCATCCTATTGTATTAGTATACTATTATACTATATTATACAAAACTTGCAAACTTTTATCAACAGAAGTTAGTTCAATAAGAGATCATCTGAGCAACTTTGTCTCCATCTCTTACATTTTGGACCAACACAGAAATCACACACTCTCCATGGTACCTATGCCCCTGTAACCTACCCCTCACCCCCATTCCTCCTACTCTGTCTGCCCAAAGCATATCCTCATTAACAAAATCAAGGGCATGCTTAAGCCAGGATTCAGAGTGACACATGCTTGAGGCAAATGCAGATTTGGTTAAGATCCTGAAGGGATACATGGTGCCCTGTGCAGCCCTGCAACATGCATGATGGGTGGGGAGGTATTTGTCTCATAATACTCAGAGAGTTGATTCCCTCTCTGCAGTTCAAACCTTCTCCAGCCCTACTGAAACAGTAGCTAGCTAGCCACACTGAAGGGGCAGGGAACGAGCTGAGTATCTGTCTGGATTCTGCTCCTCCCCCAGGACAGTTGCCAGACAGACCCACTCAGCTGCAGTGTCTGTAGAGCAGAAGCAAATCAAGCATCTTTGCCAGTCTTATCGCTCCCTGAAGGGCAAAGCATTTGGTGAAGGAGAACATTCCAGGACCTTCAGTATTATCTTCAGAAATTGATTTCAAAACTTATGATAAGAAGATCAGAGATATAGGGGGGGCGAGAGGCAAGTACAAGGTTATACCAGAGCCCCAAATTTCTCTTAAGTCTGTCTCCACCAAGTTTAGGAGCTTGGGGTTTCTGCTCTAGCAGTGCAAACACCTGTGACCTTATTCATCTGCTCATGCCCCTCCTCCCCAATACCCTGGAGTGGAAGAAGATCAGTGGGGAACTAGCCCTCCTACTCCACACTAGGGTTGCCACCTTTTGCCATTTGACTCCAAGACTCCTATAGGCCAAATGAGAGTCTCAGGATCAGATTGGAAAAGATGGCAACTAGGGTTGTCACCTACGCAAATGTTTAAGGAATTCTTATGAAAAATACATGTTGCAGGGCCTGCACTGATGACTAAGGTGCAAATGCAGGTCCTGTAACATGTATTTTTCATAAGTGTTCCTTAAACATGTGCATAGGTGAAAACCCTACTCCCACTCCCACCCCCTTGCAAATTGCCTATTCCATCCCTCCCCCAGGTTCCCTTGTTTCCCACTCCCTACCCCCAAGAGCACTATGATTCCTCCCCCCAAATCCCACCATTTGAGGGCATGCACACATAGAATGCCACAAACAAATCCCCAACCCCAAGGATGCCACAAACAAATCTCCCCAAGGATGCCTCAATGTTCAAAAATTACGAGCTGGGCCCTAAAAACCATGAAACTTAAAACAAATTCAATTTGGATTCTTTTTATTTGTCTCTGGGTTTTGAGCCTTTCAGGTACATACTCCAGGTGTATTTTCAAGCTTTCCCCTGCCCACCCTGAGGGCTAAATACATTTTTATTTTAGAATGAAAGCTGAAACTCATTTGTTAAAGAATGTTTAAAGAATCTTTTCTGGTACAGGGGGCTCCCCGCCCAGGGGCACCAGGGGGCCGCAGGGGCAGCCCCGTGCCTGGGTTGGGTGAGACCTGGGTGCAGGGTTCCTCCACATCATGGAGGTCGAGGGTCCCCATCACTCACCTGTCTCTGCCTGGTATTGCTGCAGCAGCAACAGGACACTGGGACACCAATTGGACTGGGAGATAACGCCGTCAGCAACCTCCCAACCCAGTGCCTCCTCCAACCGACAGTCCTTCCTCCCCCCAGACCCCACACCGAGAGGTACCCCCATCCCTTAGCCACCACTAGTAGACAGGGCAGGGACTCCCTGAGCCTCAGCAGTCACAGCACCACCACCCTCCCTGTCTTGCCTGGAACCACGCCAACTCGATGTCACCTACCTGGAATCTGAAGAGCAGAGCCTCAAATTGGTTTCAGATCCCCACCTCAGCTCCTGCTTGTCACCACCAGAACGGGTGGGAGCCCCCGCCCGGCCCGGTCCCCTTGCTCCACACACTCAGAGTTTCTTCTCGCCCACCTCATCGTTCCTGCAGCCTCAGAACAGTCGTCGCCGCCACCTTCTTCTTCCTCTGCTGTCGGCGACTGGCTCACACCTACGTGCTGCCTCGTGCTGGCAGCTCTCCACTGGGGAGGGGAGGAGGGAGGAACCAGAGAGGGCTGGAGGGGAGGGGGAACTCCCAGGCTTCAGGTGCTGCTAGGGGTGGGACTTGGTGGGAAATACTGGATACCGGTTTTATCGGATATCAGATCTTGTATTACTGGATTAAAACCGGTATACTGGTACCGGATCTTTTCCCATTGAAATCAATGGGGAAGTTTTCCCATTGTAATCAATGGGAGAAAAAAGTAAACCAAAATTACCCATTTAAAGACAACAATTTTAAACATTCAATAACAGATTCATTTACTTAACTGCAAACCACCAGACTACACTTTGTGCCCAGTAGCCACAACAGCCCCCAGTAACCCCCAGAAACACCACTACTTTTTTTTCTTTAAAAATGGGGGGGGGGTGTTCCACAGCACTGGTCATCAATTTTATCAAATCAATCAGAAGTCAGATCACAACACACACTATGATGTCAGTCAAGCACACAGTTTGTTTCCTACTAGCAGAAAGAGGCAGAACTGTGTAGAGAGTGTCAGCTCTTGTCATAACACTTTGTGATACTAATTCCAAATTTAATTGACTATCCTAGTTGACAACCACATATTCAATTGGCAATGCCAGACAACAACAATTCCAAGGCCTACACAATGAACACAAGTAACACGCACACATAAATTCCAAATTTAATTGACCATCCTGTTGACATTGATAACCATATTCAATTGGCAATGCATTGCAATCAAACCGTTCCAATGCCAACACAATGAACACACACACAACAGTGTCAATTAATTCCAAATTAATCCCCACAAATAAACCCTCTCCCCCGACAATTTGACCATAGCCCCACGGGGACAGGCAGTGAATGGGACCTCCCAGTAAGAGGCTCTCCATCTCGCCTGAGGCAGGGCCTAAACCAGAAGCGCAGCAAGTGGGACAGGGACATTAACCCTGAGTACTCCCTTGCAGCTGTCTACTGGGGGGGAGAGAGAGCACTGTGGTCCTGTCTTTCCCCCAACCAGACAGACACTCAAAATAGATCACGTTGCCATCACCTACCTTTATCCTGAACCTCTGAAGCCTCGATTTTCATGCCCTCCTTGGCCTGTAGTCTTCTGAAGGTGTAGGCTTCAGGACAACAGCCTAACCTTCAGGCTTGGAGAACTGGGAGGACTGAGTTAGCTGCTAGTCCTGCGACAAGACGAATCAGAAGAGAATGAAAGGGAAGAGAAGGACAGGACAGAGGAGAAGTAGGAGGGGAACGGTTTTTGTTTGGGTGCACGAGAAGAGGAAGGGGAAGAGACGGGTTCAGTGGGGAACAGGGTAAAGGGGACTCCGTTGTGCGTTGTCTGCTCTGTTCATTTCATTGTCTGCTGCAGCTCTCTCTTCTGCCTGACTTGGAATTCCACTGCGAGGCTGGGGTGTCTCGGGGGGGCTGGGATGAGTTGTGGGGGAGGTGGCCCCCACTCCCAGGAAGAGGTTCCACCCTCCCAATGCCCTCTGCACCTCTTCCTGGGGGTGGGGGCCTCCCTACCCATGAGACAGGTGTGGCAGTGTGTATGGGGAGCTGCTGGGGTGGAAAGGGCCCTGCTGGGACTTTCCACTCCAGAGTGTGTGTGGTGTGTGTATGTGCGCGCGTGTCGGGCTGGGGTGACTCGTGGGGAGGGTGTCCCCCACCCCCAGGAAGAGGTTCCACCCTCCCAATGCCCTCTGCACCTCTTCCTGGGGGTGGGGGACCCCCTACCCATGAGACAGGTGTGGCAATGTGTATGGGGGGCTGTTGGGGTGGAAAGGGCCCTGCTGGGGCTTTCCACTCCTGTGTGTGTGTTTGTGTGTCACTGTGTGCGCATGCGCATGCCGCGCGCCCCACAGGAATCTGATGAGGTTCTTCCCACAGAGGAACCCCAGTGGGGCTCTGAAAAAGTTCCTACAAGAGCTCTGTATAATATTGCACACAAAAAAAATACCTCCTTGCCCTTCCTGGTGGAATGGGGTCAAAGAAAGTAATAAATCATCGTTGGCCGGCAGACTGGGGATGAAGTAGTACAATCTCTACTACTTTTCCCTGGTGGAGTGGTTGGACTGGGATGTTGCCATGCTGTGGTTGCCTATGGTGCGTAAACCAAGGGCTGGTGCTGCTGTGGGCTCATCAATGCCACCACTGACCAATTTGTAGGCTGATGTAATTGCCTGAATCTTGTCAGGATGCACAGAGGTGCAGGGGAGTGAAGGTAGCAGGAGATGATATCCAGGGGCTGGGCAATCATACATCATCAGACCCCACATCAAGGGTATTGCCCTCCATGAACCCACAAAGGGGAAGGTTAGTCTTGACAAAGACCAACTCTTCCACAGTCCTTGGGTCCATCTTGGCACGATGTGGGCTGACGATGTCTCCCGCCACACTGAATACCCACTCTGACAATACACTCGTGGAAGGAAACGAGATGTATCGCGATGCTACCTTTGCAAGCGGGGGCCACAAGTGCATTTTCTGTGACCAGTAGGCCAAGGGGTCGGTGTCAGCAGGGCAGGTGGGCTCGGCAAGATAGTGAGAGATATCTGTCCTTGCCATATCCTGTTGTTCCAGTTCACCACTGTATTTGTCCATCGGCAGGTGGGGGTAAGTGGCTGAGTCCGGTGAGTACTGCTCTCCTTTACTTCTCGGATGGCGGCTAGGAAGCGTGGGAGAGCTGAGGGGGCTAGGGGGGTGGCTACTCAGGCAAAAAGCTCAGAGCAGCGGATGATTGAGGCTTTTATGACCTCTTCATCTTCTAAGCTGCTGGCTCCTCTGGGTGGGTCATCTTTGCCTTCAATGGGTTGCCCCCCCTTCCCTTTCCCCTTCTGCCTGCTGGCACATCATTTATTGGCTCTGCTTCGGCGGAGTTTCAATGCTCTTTCATGCCCAGTAACAAGCTGGACAGAACAGATGATTTCCCCCTCTCACTAGAGTCTCCACAGCCAGTTAATACTAGCTCTGTTACGTCATGTTTGGCTGGCCATGTACTCTTGACAGCTTCTTCTATGCGCTATGTTTTTCAGCATTTAAATAGAGTTACGGCGGAATTAGGTACTTTGTCCTTCCTAGTTCAAGCATCAACTCTAGGCTCATGTATGGTTTCCAATTCTAGGGCGAGGGGGGGCGAGCCGCCAGACCCAGCCCTAAAGGTTATAAGTGAGGGGACAATTCCCGGCATACCACCCAGGCAATTCCAGGTGTAAAGATCGGAGATTGGAAGTGGGCAAGTAATTGGGGCCCTAGAGAGATCGGTGGTATGGAGGTCAGTGGCCAAGTCCTCCCCTATTAATCTGTCTGCGTATATTAGATTACCGCTAAATGTGATCTTTTCTATTCTTCCTCTGCCTTCGGATCAATTACCCTTTTGGAATTCTAATTTGGACATTGCGGAACACCTTAAGAGTGTTGTTAAGGGCGACCTCATGGAGGCAAGTAGTAACTCGGCATGACATTATCTCCATAGAACACTTATGTATTAAAAAAGATCGGTGGGTGCTTAATGCTCTATTTAACAAGCAAGATATAGTCGATTTGATATTCCAACAGGCGGAAAGCCTGGAAGCCAGTAACGTTTTTGTGGCAAGAGCGCTGTGCTCAAAACCTCTACAGGGGGAGATTAGAACTATTGGGGGTGGGGTTGTACCAGATGATCTTGCGGTTCCCCTGCCTCAAGGACATCAAACCACCTAATGGCTCTGGGAGGACTCTCGAGGCTCTAAATAACAGGCAAGCCAATACCCCCAGGCCAGTCATTTCGGCAAACTTTCCCAGTGACCCCCCTGGTGAGGTTCAAATGGATTGGGATAACCGTCCAAGTGATAGAGATGATTTGGTATGCATGGAGAGCTCAAACCCCTCTAAGAAAGTAAAATGCTGTGGGGAAGTGTTATCTTATGCTCGCCAAGGAACTCTAAATCCCTCTACCTCAATTAAACAAAGTGGTCATATCTCCAAAGAACAAGCCTCTATTATAGATCAGATGGAGGGCATTTTTCTTCAATTGGGGAGAGTTGCACAGCACCAGAGGTGCCCGGTGCGTGACCGGGACTTGAGAAATGATCGGACTCCAATCCATTCCCAGTCTATAATTACAATGAATAATATATTGATATGTGGTTTGGCCTCCCAGGGAGGGGAGGCGGGAGACTAAGGAGGAGGGGCTCTGAGAAGTGGAAGAACTGGCCCGCTCCCGATTGCTGGTTCGGGGGATTTTGTTCCTCCATCTCAGCTCAATCTACCTCCCCCCCTTTACAAGGGGCACTATCATTTGTATTCCTCGCAGGATTTGGCCCAGAGGAGTATGGGTGCGAATGGAACCCCTTTGAGTTCCCAGATGGAGGTGAACGGGTTGGACCCAATACCTGTGAGCCCATCCCAGGAACAGGGCCACAGCGGCAGCAAGAGGATAGCCAAGGATAGCTTGGAATTTGAGGAGTTTTTTTCACTCAGGTTAAGTGACTGCAGGAGACTGAAGCATCCACCCTGCGAATTGGGAGTTGGAATATTTCAGGTTGGAAGGAGCATCAGCACGGCTTAGACTTTAAGGGTTTGATTGGTTGTTGGGACATTTTATTCCTTCAGGAAACATGGATAGATTTTCCGATTCGATGGCAAGGGTTCGCAGTATATGTTTCCCCAGCTAGATCTTTTAAGTTCAAGGGGAGACTTAGTGGAGGATTAGCTCTTTTTCTCTGCGACTCGGTATTTACAAAAGTTGAATTACTCGCCTCTGGATTCCCAATTCTCCCTGTGGTATGGTGCAACTAGGGAGGATAAGGAGGTACTCCTGGCTAATGCGTATATCCCCCCCTGCTGTGGCTCCATATTATTCACCCGAAATTTGGGGGTGCATGGGGGATGCAGGGTGCATACACCAGATTTCCCGAGGTGCTGATGGTTTTCGGTGGAGACCTCAACACGCGGATGGGGAATCCTGCCAAGTCAGGAAGCGGGGGGGTCTTTAGATAATATGATAATACCCCCGTTTAATAATATCAGGCATTCAAGGGATACAACCTTATGCCCTAGGGCGCCGATTTTGTGTCAGTTTATTAAGAACCTGGGGCTGGAAATTCTGAATGGGAAGGTTCCTCACCTTAATGGAGATTTCACTTTTTTTTCTACAAACGGGGTGAGCGTGATAGATTATTTCCTGTTACAACAAAACTTTGTAAACGATGCCATCAAACTTAGGATTCTTGCCTCGGTGGAGACTGAACATTCACCTATGGCACTCAAGATTCATGGTTTCCATACGGATCAGGGAGGCATTGAGCAGGGAACTAACGACTGTCTGTTAGTTAATATCCCACAAGATAGGGTCCGGAAGAAATGGTCTTCAGAAGTGATTAGTAGGTGTATAATGTTTATGGAATCAGATTTGGGCCAGGAACTAAGTGGTCTGGTAGGGGGTTCACCCAAGGGGAATGTGTCAGCTTTTGAAATCTTGACCAAAGCTTTTGGGCAGTTTTTGTCCTTTCTCCCGTCGGGTAATGTTTTTTGTAAGCCCCAAGAGGCATGGTTTGATGACTCCTGTGCCAGAGCAAGGAAGTCTCTGAGGCAGGCGGTTGGGAGAATGAAAGGGTTTCCATTTAAGGTCATTAGATCCCGGGTTAGTCTGGAGACGAAAAATTACAAGCAATTGTTGCACACAAAAAAAGTAGATTATGATGAACTACAAAGGACCCTGTTGCAACAGGCAGTACAAGCTAGGGATTCAAGGAAATTTTGGGGATTGATAGCCAGTGCCCTGAGCAGCAAAAGATCAGCTGCAGAGATTTCGACCCGATTAGCTAGGTGGGAGTCCCACTTTACAGCTCTCTTTTCGCGATCGTACTCGCAGATTACACCTCTCGAGATGCAGCCAGCTGACAGATTTCTGGAGTGGCCCTCGGTTTCCCCTGATGAAGTTAGGGAGTTGATTTGTTCCCTTAAAGAGGGAAAGGCTCCGGGCAGTGATTTTATCCCCCCGGAGCTGTTAAAGCTCAACCCAGAGTGGTGGGCGGAGCTTCTGGCCCCTTTGTTTACTTCTATAAATTCCACAGGAATGATCCCGAAGCATTGGCTCCAGAGTATAGTGGTTCCCATTTTTAAAAAGGGTGATCCCCTGGACCCAGCTAACTACAGACCTATTAGTCTGTTATCTATCATTGGTAAACTTTATGCCAAGTTTCTCCTGGGTAAGCCTGGGGCATGGTTGGATGGAATGGGAATTATCTACCCTGAGCAAGCAGGATTTAGAGTGGGCCAGTCAACAATTGATCATCCGTTCGCCCTTAAATTACTGTTTGCTAAGTACGTTGGGGTGCAAGCAAAATCCTCATCTTTATTTTGCTGTTTCATGGACCTTCGGGCAGCCTTTGACTCTATTGACAGAGAGCGCCTGTGGATCAAACTTGGACGGTCCATGATTGATGGGCGCCTGCTCTTCTTAATTATAAACCTACATAACAATAACACCCTCCAGGTTCGAGCTGGTATGGGGCGCCCGTTAACAAAGGTTATTGAGGTGGAAAGGGGTGTCCGCCAGGGCTGTTTACTTGCGCCAGCCCTTTTTAATTTCTATCTAAATGATTTGGTTCCATTTATGAATAGGGCAGAGTTTCATGCTCCTAAACTAGGCACCAAGCGGTTGACCTTGCTCCTATATGCAGACGATGCGGTGCTGCTATCCATGACTCAGGTGGGACTGAGATGGGGTATGCAGAGGCTTGCCCTCTACTGTAGCCAGGAAACTTTAACAATTAACTATGGCAAGACCAAGGTCTTAGTAGGGAGCGGCTCATTAAAACTGCATCGCTAGTTTATTAATGATAAGGCCATAGAACAGGTCAAGGTATTTAAATACCTGGGAATCATCTTTGCCGCATCAGGGAGTTAGAAGCCTCACTTTATGGTGGCGTTGCAGCAAGCTCGAAATGTATCTAAGGCGCTGGTAACATTTTATTTCTCCTGGGGAGGGAAACTAGTTGGTCTGGCTCTTTGCCTCTTCAAGGCGAAAGTAATCTCACAGTTGCTTTATGCCCTCCCGGTGTGGGGTAGTGAGTTGCTGGATAGGTTAGAGTCGCCTCACAATAGCTTCCTTCGCACTATCCTGGGCTTGCCTAAATGTGCCCCACAGGTGATCTTGAGAGCTGAGGCAGGCATGGGATCTATAAGGTTGCAAACATCGCTGATATTGTTTAAATTTTGGCTCAGAGTCGCGGTCTTCCCCCCGAATCCTCAATCGCTTCTAGCATTTATAGCAGAAGATAGTGCTATGGCCTTATGGTCCCACTCTATTGGGAAACTATATGCAAGGTTGGGTTTGGCAAAAGATTGGCTAAAGTTTTTGGAGTTGGGACAGGCCGTAGCTGAAGTCAGACAGAGGCTCTTGGACCAGGAGCTTCAATTAGAGGCAGCGGCCTTACAAGGCCAGAGGATAGCCCCTGAGTATTTTCATCTTAGAACGATTGGGACATGTTTAGGATATCTATCTTGGTCCCAGGTTCGTTGCAGGCGGGCACTGACATTGCTCAGATGCAACCTCTTTCCTTCTGCATTAGTGGAGGGGAGGTATCTTCAAATTCCTAAAAACCTAAGACTGTGCCGGAAATGCGACGAGGCGGTTGTGGACTCAGTGGCACATATCTTGCTTCATTGCCCCAGATTTATCAGCTTGAGAAGGTATCTCTTGGGAAAATATAGAATGGTCTTCCCTAGTTCTGTGGGGGATGAGCCGAGGTTGCGGCTGCTATTAGCTGGGGATGACACCAGTCGCTCCAGAGCAGTCACGGCCTTTGGGGCTAGGATTATGGATCAAATAGCCTGCTCACCGTGACGCGGCTCTCCGGGGGTCAAGCTCCACCAAGGCACGCCCCGTGGAAGAGCTAGGCAACGGTTGTATACAGGAGGCCTGTGAGGATGCTTAATTATGGACGATTTTAGCTGCTTTTGAGCAGTAGTGATCCTGGGGGCAAGGATTGTGGGTGAGATAGCTTTCCACATGGAAAGGAGGTTGTTTACTCACAAATTGTGTTGAATGGAAATGCATCGCTGCCTCAGTATTAAGACCTTATATACCTGGTGGTATATTCAGTCATTTACGGATTAGTTCGATGTTGTTATGTATTATATTGTTATACCCTATGGCGAAAGCTAATTCTGAAACAAACAAACAAATTTACTATTATTATCTGATTATACGAACTGCCTCCCCTAAAATATTGAGGGAGGGTCAGATTTGGCGGTCCTTGGTGCTGACCCCTCCTTTGTACTATCATTTCCTTGCTCTATAGCACAGCAACTTACTCTACTAGCTGTAGATGTTACTACATTTTCACAATTTTTTCCTTCTCATGCTTTGCAACATAATCGATACTTTATTGATGTATTATAGTTGTTTTTATATCCCGGATGCTCTGATGTTTTAATTATGTTTATTTGGTATTATGACCCCTGTATACTTGTGTTCGTATTTTATTATTTGCTGGTCATGGCGAGAATCTGTGCCTGAATAAACTATTATTACTATTACACCACCGGTACCTCCCTCCTCCACCGCAAAGTCCGCCAACCCAGTAAACAACAAGGTGGATAGGCCCCCGCTTGCAACCCCTGTAGAAACAGTAGTTGCCCCTTGCAGCGGGGGAGCCTGCACCGGGCAATTCTGTCACAACTCATTGACGAGCTTGACCCTGTTGCTCTTGAAGGATTCAACGAACGCGGACATATTCTTCTTGACCCGTGGGTCAAGTAGCATGGCTAGGAAATGTGGCCGACTCGCTTTCAAGGTATCAAAACACATATTTAGCTCATCTACCAATTTCTTTGCCAGCGCCCTCACAGGCCCACGCAAGTCAGTTCGAGAGAGCACGGCTCGCATCCGTTGAAGCAGGATCATGAAGAGCGTCATCACCTGGCTCAGAGCGGAGAGGTCCGCGCTAACCTCCACGGTAGCCTGGTAAAACGGCTCCAGAACCTGTGTCAGCTGCTCCACCACTGACCATTCCTCCCCAGTCAGTGGTGTTGCTCCAATGCTCCACGTCAAGCAAAGGACAAGCAGCACCTCCTTCTGCTCCAGGAGACATTGCAGCATCAAGAAGGTGGAATTCCACCTTGTGGCCACATCCTGTACCAGCCAGTGAAGCGGGGAGCCCAACTCCTTCTGCTTCTCTCGCAGTGCCCGGCTGGCTGAAACTGACAGATGGAAGTGTCCGGCAAGCTTCCGGGCAGTTTCAAGAAGGTCATCCAAGCTCTCGGTTCCACCTAAGGCACCCTGAACCACAAGGTTCAGGAGGTGTGCACTGCAGCGAACATGAGTATAGCCACCACAAGTAATGGCTGCCCAACAAAGGAAGAAGGAGCCCTCGTCTTACTGCTGGTCAGCACCAGGGAGGAGGAAGCACTCTCCACCCATCCCAGTCACTTTGGGGGCTTCAAGAGATGTCCAGAGCCCGTTTGCTTGGACGCAATTGAAGCCTGTGTGCAGGAGGAAGAGGCCACGGGTGGCCCTACCTCGGGTGTCTCCTCTGTGCCAGACTGAGTCGGCTGCATAGGAAGAGGCTGGCATCTCCTAGCACTCCCACTCATAGTCTCTTTCTTCATTCCACGACCACTCATAATTAAGTTGTGGAAATGAAGATAGGACCACCGGCAACAGAGGATGCAGTGTGATGTGTGCAAGTGTGTGCGTCTGTGTGGGGTGGTACTAGTACTTAGTGGTGGCACTGGGAACTGGCTATGGGCTGGGGAAACTAACTAGGGTGGTGGGAACTAGCTAAGGGGTGGCGTGTGGCGGTAGCTAGTGGAATGTGGTGCTAGTGGGGTGTGGGGCTAGTGGGGTGTGGGGCTAGTGGGATGGGTGGGTGAAGTAGTGTGGTGGTAGAGTGGGTCGTGAAGGGTGTGGGGGTAGAGGTGTATGGGGCTGGAGTAGTGTGGGGTGGTGTGCGGTGAAGGGTGTGGAAGTAGTGGAGTGTGGGGCTGGAGGAGTGTGGTCTGGTGTGGGGGTAGTGGAGTGTGGGGCTGGAGGAGTGTGGTCTGGTGTGGGGTGAGTGGGTGAAGTACTGTGGGGGTAGAGGTGGGGGTGTGTGGGAGTAGTAGAGTGTGGGGGTGAAGGGTGTGGGGCTGGAGTTGTGTGGTGTAGGGTGAAGGGTGTGGGGCTAGCGGAGTGGGTGGATGAATTAGTGTGGCGGTAGATGTGTGTGGGGGGCAGGAGTGGTGTGGGGGTAGAGGTGTGTGTGGGGCTGGAGTGGGGTGCGGGGAAGGGTGAGGGGATAGTGGAGTGTGGGCGTAGAGGTCTATGGGGCTGGAGGAGTGTGCTCTGGTGTGGGGTGAAGGGTGTGGGGCTAGTGGAGTGGGTGGGTGAAGTAGTGTGGGGGGTAGATTTGACGCGTTGCTTACCCAGCAGCCGGCTACTCGTGTGTCACGTCCGACACATTGCCACAGTCACCTCACCAAGGCGCTCCGGTGGCTTGGCCTTTGAAAAGAAAAAAAAATTGACCTTTCACAACCTCAGATGGCACAAGATGGGTCACACAACATAACACGACAACCCTACCTGGCTGGCACACAGCCACATTTCCCCCCTCCCCCATTCTCAGGGCTTCAAAAGTCTCAGCAAGCAACCAGCATGCATGCTCCTCCAACTTGGCCTGGCAACTGGGGCACCCCTCACACCAAAACACCAGATGGGTCACACAACACAACATGAAAACCCTGGCTGGTGCACAGCCACAATTCCCCCCTCCCCCATTGTCAGGGCCTGGCCTGGCCACATGGCATGCATGCAGCCCCACCCCCAGGATCCCAAGAGACTAGGTCCCCATTCCATTTCCCCACCCTTCCCTTTCTAAGGGGCACGAGGGGGTCCTGTAATTTATCCCATCCCATAAAGCCGCAAAGGAACCCATAACTTTACTTACCAAAAGTTGCACGCTCACACGCCTCCAACAGTCTGTGGCAGTCCTTTCAGATACCAAACTAGTTGTAGAATGGCTTCCCAAGCCCAAGGCCCAGAAGGTCACAGAAGGGGGAAAAAATCCTACATTACTGTTGGCCTCTCCAGCCAGCCAAGTGCCCACCCACTAGTCACATCCCTACCCTCTCTAAAAAATCTTAGGAATAGGAAACCTTCAGGATTGGATGCCTTTTTTGATTTTCAAAAAAGGCAACCAATCCAAGGCAGGGTAAAAAAAAAGCACCAGATATAACACTTTGCACCACAGGGAGGGGAAAGGGAGGGACTGAACAAGGGCAAAACAAACGAACAAAAAAAGTGCCCAACTGCCACAAAGTCGTTTTTTAAAAAACGAGATCCGAGACCAATGCAAAAAACTGGTACGGTCAGGATTACCGGATCTCGGTTTTAAAACCGATACCGCTAAACACCGGCAATATCAGATCTCGGTGGATCTGGAATTCCCACCCCTAGCTGCTGCTGCTGCAGGGGCACGGCGGCACCCGCAGCAGTGTGCAAAGTAAAGAAGAAAAAAGAAGAGCAGGGCTGGTGTGTGTTCCCGCCCCCTTCCCCCTCCAGAAAATGCCACCTGAAGTCTGGGCCTTTCCCTAAATCCGGCCCTGTTTATGCTAGATTCTCTGTCGCTTCCTACTGCTCCCACTACCCCCTCCCCCCCAAGAATTAGCGGTCTTTCAGGAAAGGCACAGATGCCCTCTGGCTGGGATTAGGATTTAACAGAATCCTGGGCATCAGGCAGCCAGGGATTGAGATTTTGGGGAGGGAAGAGTCATTGAATCCTAGAACCGGAAGGGACACTGAGGTCTCTCCAATCCCTTGCTCAGTGCAGGATTTACCATACCGAGATCAGCCAGCCTCAGTGTTGAATTTCCTCCCTTGATTCCCTCCTGTCTGTGCTGTGGGAAACAGCAGCTCCCGATCTGCCTCCTCTTAACCCATTCAGTCATTGTTTGGATTTACCTCAGTGGGACACTTCTCTCTTGGATTTCTTTCTAAGGGACAAATCCCTATCTTTTCAATCACTGAGTTTCCCCAGACCTCTAGTCGTTCTCCTTGCCCTGTTGGAACCACCTTCAGGGCTAAAACACTCGGACTAGTGGAGGGAAAATGAAGTGACACCAAGTGAATTTCTAACCCACTTAGCCCCCCCTCGGCTGATCCTCTTCACTCAACAGTCCAGTTGTTGCTTCCCCAGAGTCTCTCTCAGGTTTTTTTAATCTAAGACCCAACAGTACTTGGAAGAGGCTGAGGAAAGGACAAAACACACTTAGTGAGAAAAGTTCTTGGTTTGCCATGTTGAAAGCGGCATGAGGTGAAGTGAGCTCGAGGTGATGAGAAACCGAGCTTCAGGCAAACTCAGTGAGCGATGGAGCTGGCTCAAGGTGTAACTGAGCTGACTCGACATAAATACAGCTGGTGCCGAGTCAAGAGCTGGCTCTAGGTGGTGATAGAGCCGGCTCCCCGTCAAACACAGCTGGTTCCAGAGGAAAAAGAGCTGGCTTGGTAGAATAACAGAGGTCGCTCAAGATGATATTGAGCGGGCTCCGGGTGGCCTGGAGCTGCCTCTCGGTGATAATGAACCAGCTCTAGATGTAATGGAGCGGAATGCAAGAAAACAACAACAAATGCAATGAATTGCTAGGAGCAAGGCCAAGGCTCTTCTCCTCGCAGCGAAGCAAAAGCCTCACAGAGCAAATCCCTGACATCAGGGACTCTGACATCATAGAACACTGCCTCCCCAGTAACTACCAGCAAGTTCCCAGAGCCTAGAGCTGAACGTGGGGCACAGCTATCAGACGTGCTGGGGTCTCCATTTCCATCCCCTCTGCCTCATTCCGTCTCTCTCGTTTGCACAAGGCTTCACGCCAACTTCCCTCCAGGCTCTGGGATTCCTAACGCAGAGAGGATTGGACTCCTTGGCTCAGACCAACTGGTCCTTCCTACCCAGTCTCCTGTCTCCAGCCCCAGATGGAACTCTTTTAACCTCGAAAAGTTAGAGCTCAAATTAATGGGCTCTTCAACAATATTCAGCTGTCGCTGCTTCCATCGGGGATCCTCTGAGCATCTATAAAATGAAAAAGCCAAAGTCAATGCACCCGTTTGAGAATATCAAATGGCTGCATTGTCATTCAATGTAGGCTGAGTTGTCATTCGAACCATGGGCTCTGCACGTCCAAACCTATCTGTTCACAGAGCTCTCACACAGATTGCCTTTTACAGCTCAGTCCCCAAATTAGTCATTCGGCTATTACAAACGTTCATAAACATTTGGAAATTTATGCAGATTGGAGTCTCTTGAAGTGTACCTATTCCTCTCTGTCTAATGTTGGAGGGGATGGAACTGAGCCATAAGCCTGGCCCCTGCACTGCCTTGCTGCTGGCTGGGTGAGTGCCCAGGGCAGGAGGAAAGAGACACTGGACTAGGGCGTGGGTAGGGCAAAGAACCCTCTGGATTGACTGCCTGATCTAGCCCTGGAGCTGGATGGAGGCCCCGGGCAGCTGCAGGAGGTGGCTGAGGCACCAGCCAGAAGGCACAGCCTGGATGGGTACACCTGGGGGCTCTTGGAGGACTGTGGGGCTAACGTTGCAGTGAGGAGAGGGTTCTCCCTGAAAACTACCCCCCTCATCCAGCCTGAGGATCTTTACGGAAAGCAGGGCAAAGCACCCGACGTCTCTCCCTTGGCTGCTCCACCCCCCCACCTGTCCGAATTGGACAGAGGGGCAGAAGGCCCATAGGAAGTAGGAAGTAATGACCCCAAAGCCCACTGCAATCGTGTCCCTGGAGACGTTGTTTTACCATTGAGTTTTTGTTAAATCTCTTTTCTGGTGAGCTGTTGAATGTTCAGACAGAGCGGAATTGATGTGGAGAGGAACAGGCCAGTGACTGCGGGTACCTCGGTTTCGCTATCTCCTCTGTCTCCCACTTTCGGCAAGAGACGACTTTCCTGTACCTTGTGTGGCTGCTTGTAGAAACCGCTACCCCTTTCTGTCTGGTTCCGACGTTGCTCTGTCTCACTGTGTGTCTCTTTGGTGCAGTAATACATTGCGGTGTCTGCGGCCATCAGGTAACCCAGCTGCAGAGAGATCTCGTTTTTGGAAGAAGATGCTTGTCCGGCTCTGGAGAGACGGAGCGGACCATTTTTTCCCCTCATGTGGGTATATGTCCAGGGGCAGATTTAGGAATTCTTCACCCCAAGTCCCTTCTCAGTCTGCTTTCCCACCACCACAAGTGAAGCCCCACCCCCCAACAAAGCCCCACCACCACTGTGAAAAACAGACAAGGAGGTGTACAAAATATGCAAGATATACAGAGCTGAACACAGAAACAGCAAACGCCAATGCAGCAAGCAGCGGCCTGGTGCGTTGCAGGCCTGGCCTCCAGCCTCCCCTTACAGTAAGCCTACACCACCAGTAGTGCAACCAGGCCATTCCACACTAGGGGTACCAGACCATTCCTCCTTGGGTCCTTGGCCCCAGTACCTATGTGTACTCTCATTTTGATGCTCCAACAATGGGGCTCCAGTCTTCAGCATCCTCCTTGCAGCCTGATGGCTTGGAGGCCTGGCAGCTCCTGCTAGTTCCTCAGTAGGGGTATTACACCTTTCCTTCTAGGACTTCTGATGAAACTCTACAGTGGTTTGCTCCTGGCTTTTTCAGCTGCAAAGTCATCAATAATGTAATCATAAGGGACTGACCTGAGCAAATGTGATTCAACAGAAAGCAAACACAGGGCGTTCATTCGTTCTTGCATTGATGTTGACCGCAGGCAGTTCTTCACACATTTCAGGCATGAGAAGGAATGCTTTGAGCTACAGTTTGTTGCTAAAGTGCAGATGAACATTCGCACTGCAATGTCTACATTTGGATAGACAGTCTGTAGCGCAACTCTCTAAGTTTGCAGACAATGGCTTCCCATTGTTTTTGATACTTTGGAGATGTGCTCTAAGGTGCAGGTGTTCGTCAACAAGGGAATCTTCAAGGTCATGTGGGTTATAGCCGCACAAGCGGTTTGCCTCTTTCTTTATCACATCTGCGTTCCAATCTACCAAGTTCTCAAGGAAAGCAAACTTTTTATGAAATGTAAAATACACCTCACTTCTTCGCTGCAGCTCAGAGTGGAGCTGGTCCAAAATAAAGATGAACGTATTCACCCTAAAAGAGTCCCATGGGGTCAGCTCCGTGTGCCCTTCTTGAGAAACGTCATGAGGAAGTCTCCTTCCCTTTTTGCAGCTTGTTTCATATTCATCCAACCCGGAGAGTTCCTTGGCTCTCTCCTCATAAAGCTCAAAGTTGTTCCAGGTTTCTTCTACTAGTTGAACAAGTCCACCGTACAGCTCAACAACTGCTGGTATTGTGCCCAATAGTATTCAATGCTTGGATTATTTGGTTCCAAGACTTATTTAGACTTCAACACACTTCATCCTGGGCTGGCCATCTTGTGATGGACAGACTTTTTACAACAGTAGATTTTGACTCCATCTTCAGGCAAGAGTTCAAAAACTTCCACCGATTTGTTGATGCAGAAAAGAAGTTGTATAGGTGTTGGAGTGTTCCAGAAAAAGGAAACTGCTTCATGACAGCATTCAGCAGCACATGTTCCCAAAAGGTTGAGAGAATGGACCGAGCAGGTGACATATACAGCTAATGGATTCAGCGGCTGAATCCTGACTTGGAGGCACAGGACACAGTGCTGCCTTTATCACACGATTGTCCTCGACAGTTTGAAATGTCAAGGTTTAAGTCGTTGAGTTTTTCTGTTACTACTTTTGCGAGTTGTTCGGATTTGTGTCCTGGGTTTGGAATGAAAGTCAAAAAACGTTCAACCGGTGCACCATCTTCCTTCACATAGCTTATAATAAGATTCAGTTGATCCACATGAGACACATCAGGTGTTGAGTCAACACTTATAGAAAAATACTTTGCCTCCTTTATCTCGTTGATAATTATTAACCTTAGTATTTTAGCCATTAGTTTTATGAAGCCATTGCAAATCGGTGTTGAAAGGTAGGATGTTGTCCCAGACCCTGTATTGCTGTATCATGAAATATGTTCTCCAAGGAAAGGGTCAAATTCTGCAATGAGTTCCAGGATCATCGTGTAGTTGCCATTTGTAGGAGATCCAAAACGTTCATCTCTGCCTCTAAAAGACAGTCCACGAGAGGCCAGCGCTTTGACCACTGCAACAACACGTTTGAGGATGTTTCTCCAGTAGGCGATTTCTTGTTTAAGCTGTTCTATGAGCTTCCGGTCAACCCTTGCTAGGATGTTTGACCTGTCCTTTAGTGAGAGAACACATGCCTTATGTGCAGGAAACTTCTCATGGTCCTTTACTCGTTCACTGGCATTCTTCCAATCGTTGCAGGCTTGTTTTGCAAACTGTGATATTCCACCAAACAAACGACATGGTGCAGAGTAGGGGTGGGAAACCGGTAGAATCCAGTATCCGATAATGCCGGTATCAGGCGTACCGGCATTATCGGATTCGACGCGGTAATCCGGACCGGGTACCGGATTCCGGGGTACCGGATTTTTCTTGCATTGCAGCCATTTAAAAATGGCTGCAATGTCAAAAAACTGCCCCAACAAAAATGTTTTTTTCAAAAAAAACCTCCCCGAGTCCAGGCTGCACGGGTGGAAGGGGGGACACCCCCCACCCACCCTGCCCAGCCTGGATTTTTGTTT
>QEPC01009579.1:1886088-1896530 GCA_003113815.1 Sphenodon punctatus
GGCACGTCTGTTTGGGTCGTTTTCCAACCCCCGGGCGTGGTTGCGCTGTTCGCCCCCCCTGGTGGTTCGCTGTGGTGAACCGGCCGCCCGTAACGTCTGAAAGTACCCTATGACTCCAGTTTAGTAGAATCGCCAAAATAAAAAGGTACCTCTGGTGCAAGATACTCTGGAGTGCCACAGAAAGTCTTCATCGCTGCACCATCCTTTATACCTTCTTTGCAAAGCCCAAAGTCTGTTATTTTTATGTGTCCATCTTTATCCAGCATAAGATTTTCCAGCTAAGGTAAGAAGCCAGATAGAAAAAGTTATTAGAGCCACACTACTGTGAATTTCTGTAAAAAAAATACCTGCTGAGGAGTGGGGAAATGACCCACCAGCTCTAAGTTTACATGGGTTTCTTAACTTTCTGAGACCCTGTTAAGAACAAGTACAGAACAGCGCCAGCCACCAAAGCACACATGCTGTAAGCGTGCCCTTATAGAACTTACTTTAGGAATAACTTTAGAAAACTAAGTTAAAACCACTGAGCTGCAGAAAAAATACAAAGTGAAAATATAGAAAATAGTCTTAGGGCTGATGTGCACAAGATGATAAACTTAGCTTCTTATCTACTGCATTCTTTCTTTTTTTAGATTTTAGATGCATTTTATATTTATATTTATGTGTGCTTCTTGTTTTTTAAAATTTGTATTGGTCGTATTTGTTTATTGTATTTCCTGAAATTGTTAAGGCCTCTGGCCACAATAAATTTATTTTAAAGTTTTTTTGGGGGAAAAAAAAAAAAAAGGTCACATTAATCCAAAGGGTGATGGGGACACCCCGGGACACCTCAAAATGGGCTCATGGGGGGGGGGTAGAAGACCCCTTCCCAAAATACTCAGAAATAAGAATGACACAGAAGGTCCATAGGATAGGAATGCATTGATCTACAGAATGCCCATAGAGATCCATTGATCGCCCCCAATTCCCATAGGCATTTACTTACAGAACTGGCCCTGCACTGCTCTTACCTTGGAGGCAAATCATTATTTTTTTTGATGGTCCATGGATTCCTGTCCCCACTCAAGGGTATGGCTCACACTCTGGCTTCTATGCACATTCCTGATTTCTTTAACTTCTCTCAGGGTTATGTTCCTTTTATTCCCTAATATGCCCCAAATTCCTGTGTTATCCAATCATAGTATATTAAGGGTGATTTCAGGCGTGACGTGGTGAGATTCACCACAGTGGATCCCACCCTGGTGTCAATTGAGTCACTGCGGGCCATGGTGAGCCACGCGGCCCCAACAGACATGTCAAGGGCAGCACCACCACCCAGGGTGACCCAGAGAAACCACGGCCCGAGGTAACCAAACAGAAGTGACGCGGTGGTGAGACCCGCAGTGAGAGTCCCACAATGCAATGGGGTCACGCAAACGCAAACATGGCCGACTGAGGGCAAACAAAGCCGAAGACAGAGGAGGGCCCCACCCAGAGAAGGGAAACACGAAGAGAGGGGCCAGAGGGTGAAACTGCACGAGTAGCACGTCCATATAGCGACTGCACAGAAGGCGCATGCACATCGAATTCAGAAGCGCACTCTCACACACGAGGCTGCACATCCACAAGACAAAGGGGAGCAGAGCAAAGGGGGCGGAGGGAGGCACATACCCGAGGCACATAGGAAAATCCCTGACTGCCAGGGCGCACGGGGGTGGGGGGGGGCTGGCACGGTCAGACCATCACCAGGGGGAGAGGGGGCTGGGGTACAAGGGCAAGTGGAAGGGGGACTCAGGCAGTCAGAACAGCAAGGAGGCAGCACAAGCACAGTGAAGCACAGCAGGCATTTATTGTGTTCACAAGGCACAAGGGGCCAGCAAAAAAGCATACAGCGCCGGAGCGAGAGGATAAATGAGCAGGACACCGCAAGGGGGGGGGCATGCACTAAGAACGAAGAGGGGGTGGACCACCAAGGCGAGAGAGCATCCCCATCCCCCCAGGCCGTGTCCTGGTGCTGAAGTGCTGGGCGCTGGAATGGGGGAGGCCGATCCCAGAGACGTGAGGCTCCCAGAGACCAGTCCACAGGATGCCACTCGAAGGGTCCCGGAGCGGAGGATGCAAAGCCAAGGCGTGAGGGCGAAAGCAGAGCGGAGTCGGGTCACAGGGGGTCCAGCAGTCCATAAGGTGACACAACACTCAGGCCCCATGCAGAAGGCAAGCGCAGAGGATGCACACGGCAGCCAGAAGGGACCGTTGCTCACTACACACTGCTGCCGGCGCTACCATCAGATGCTGGTGACTGTAAAGTCAACAGGTGCACATAGCGGGGCCATTGCCACAGACCCCGGAAGAAGCCCCGGACAGCCATGTGGTAGCAAATCAGATAGAAGGACTCGAAAGGATCCGCACAGCTCATTCCGAGTTGCACATCAGAGCAGCTGCAAAGCTCCGATAGGCCAAAAGGGGAGGCATGCCATAATCAGCAGCTGGAGGCCAGGGCAGATGGGACAGCTCCAGCAGACGGTAGTAGGCAGCCCTGCGGGAGCGTGGGTACCTACGCACACCCTGCACGCTGATGAAGTAGGACACGGCCACAGCTGGGCCACCCTCATCCAGGCAGGTCGCATATCCCGGGAAGGCACACACGCATAGGGCGGAGGCTGTCTCGGCGGGACTCCATGCTGCAAGGCCCCCCAGTGTGGACGGTAAGCGTCCTTCAGGAAAGGAGATGAGCCCCAGCTCCTCACAATGCACGCGGCATTCATCACCAGTCACAACATAGCCAAAGCGAAGCATTCCATAACTCAAGCAATGATAGGCATCCGACTGGGTGGGCAAGGAGTGAAGGCAGCGCTGGACAATGGGCGAACACCACAGATCGCATAGGGCCATGCTCTCATGGGCGCTCCAGGCCCAGACAGAGCCCCCGGAGCCACCGAGCGGGACCCCTGGCTGAGATGCTGCTGCCATTGATCAGATCACGGAGGGTCTGAGCCGCAGCAGCCATAGGGGCTACATGGGATGTGGGGCAGGCACCACAGGGGGGCTGCACAGTCAGACGGGGGTCATCAAGGCCAACCAATAACGGGAGCCAGTGAACAATGGGCCCGCTGTGGAGTGAGGCGAAGGGAGTGAACAGAGCACAGCAGCAAGCTTCCAAGACAGGACAGCCCCACGCATACACACATGCCAGATGAGATAGGCACGCAATCAAGGGCACGCACATGGATACCCAAAGTACCAGGAACAGACAACGCCTCACAGTTGGCGCCGAACCCCTGCGATTACTGCTTTGAGCAGAGCCTCGGGTCAGCACTGGCACATTACTCAAAGCGCCTGGCCTGTCCCTGGTGCCCTCGTCGCCTTGGACCCCCTTCCTGTCGACCGCACGCTGCATGCAGCCACACAGCTGATGCTGTGGCACCCTGCCTGCATTGAATAAAGCAAAGGACATTAAACAGTTGTGCTCCATATTTATTAATGTGCTCCCCCATAACCACATACATACCCCTAACACCCGTGTGACCGTGTACCCGCCATCCCCAACAACCTCCCCAACCCCCCTGGTACCCCTCCCACGTCCCCTCCTCCTCCCTGTGGGATGGAGTGTCCCCTACGACAACAGTAACCTAGGCTGCCCTGCTCCTGGCCTAGCCACATCCCCTGGAGCCCCTTGGCCTGCCCCTTCCCCTGCCTACAGAGCTCGCTGTGGCAACCGATCCCCCCTCGTCGGATGTGGAGGGGGATGTGCTACCAGGCAGCTGGGCCAGTGTTTCAGCACCGGCTGCCAGAACAATGCCCCCGAAACCCCCTTGGCCCCCATGCCCCCCCGTGTTGACGCTAGCCTTCTGTGCCCCAGGCTGTCCGTGTGCTGGCGGCCGTGCTGTGGTGGAATGGATCCCCAGACCCGCGATCCCTGGTGCTGTGGAGGAGGAGGGTGTTGCGGTGCTGTCGGGGCGAACTGGGCGACAGGTGGGGGTGGGAGGGGCGGATGTCCGGGCACTGGGATGGCCCTCGGCGGGACTGTTGCCAGAATAAAGGCACTCAAGGTCCCAGCTTGCAGAAGGAGGGACATGCCTTGCTCCATCGAGCAGTCCATCTTTCTGGACAGCTCCTTGGACCAGCGGTCCTGTCGGTCCGAGTGGGCCTGGAGTGCCTCCATCTGCCTATTCATGTCTCTGCACAGCAGTCACCTGTCTTTTCTCATTTCAGCTACCAGCTCTCTGTCCCTCCCCTCCACCTGTTGGAGTGCCCTCGTTGTCCCCTCCTCCAGCCGGTTCATGGCCGCCAGCACCTCCTCCATTTGCTGGGTGCTGGTATGGGCGAACTCCTGTGCGAGGTCCTCTCTCCACCTGCGCGTCCGCACCCGGTGCTCCCTCATTCATTGGGCTGGTGGTGCAGGCGGCCCGTGGCCTCTGGCCTCCCGTGCTCATTGTGGCTCTGTGGAGAGGGGTAGAGATCAGTCACAAGGGTGCGGAACAGTCTTGCCCCGCCCTACCCCCCTCCTGCCTAGGTGCTCTGAGCATATGCTCTGCACTGCTCTACCTGCTCCCTCGGTGTCAGTCCCCTCTGACACTGGCCGGTCGCTGGGACTGGTGTCCGCCCGGTCCCCCGGTCTGCAGGGTGCGAGGGTCAGGGTGACCATCTCTTCCTCCCCTTCCACCTCATCTGTGTCCTTGGGAGCGTGTGCGGTTCCCCCCGATGTAGGGGTGGGGGTGCATCGGGTGCATGTGCCGGAGGTGCTGGGCATCTCGTCCCTGTTGTACGTGACTGGCAGCTGGGCCGGGGTCACTTCCTGCGGCTGCAAGGGGGGGGGTCATCCTGGGCGGGCCGCTCCTCCCGGGCACCCCCACCTACTGGGCACAGGGCAATTATGGAGCCCTTTCGGTGGAGCACCCAGCTTAGCGCATCCATGAAGGGGGAGGCACGTGTCGTCTGCCCTGAGCACCGGTTGTTGTCCATTATGTCGTTGAAGCCCATTTTGAGCTCCTTGATCTTTGTCCAACACTGTGTGGGCATGTGGGCGTATCCTGCCTCCCCCATCTCAGTGGCTATCAGGGTGAACACCTGCTCGTTTCTGGCATTGACTGCCAGTTCTGCCTGCATTTCCGGTGTTGCCCAGATAGCAATGAGATCATGGGTCTCCTGGAGCCTCCACTGACCTCCTCTTTGGTATCGGCAGCGGGGTGCTGGCTCCACCGCTACCCCCTCCTCCTCCTCCTCCCGAGCACCCGCCTCTGCCGGCCCCTGGCTCATTCCGGCCTCTGAGACTTCCTGGGCACGTGCCCTCTTGCTGGTCTGTTTGGGGGTACAGTGGGGGCTGTTGGTTATGATCCTGTCGGCTGTTTTCCCTCCCTCCCTCCCTCGTGTGCCCCTTCTGTCCCCCTCTGCAGCCCACCCGTCCCCTGATGCGCCCCTTACCCTCTTCCTGGGAGGCCACGCAGGTTGCTGGGTTTCCCCCGCTGGTCCGGATTCGCCCTCCTGCTCTTGCAGCTGCTGCTGCTGCGCCGCCTCCTCCTCACCCTCTCTCTCCATCCTCTGCTCTGTTTCCGCCACCCTCCTCTCCATCTCCTACACCGCCACGTTCACCTGATGCTTTCTGCCCTTTAAATCTCCCTCCGTGTTCCGCTTGTTGTAGGTTGCCTAGCAACGACACTGCATGCCATCACCATGGCCCATGTTCATTTCCAGTCACCGCGGCCGGGGGTTTCTGTTCAGAAGTTACTTTTCATTCACCCCTGCCGTGGTGAATATTCATACTTCTGGCCCTCCTCCTGCCCCGACCTCACGAAGTGTGGTTAGATTCACCCCAAGCCGCGTTTGATTGTGGTGAACATCTGGATACAAGCAAACAGACGTGCACGGCTCTTTCACCACCCCCCGCGTTTAACTGAGGTTGACTGTGGTGAATCCCGAAAATGTAACATCTGAAATCATCCTAACACACACCATGCTCCTGTATCTTTAAAAGAGGTGGTCTGCCTTAGAAGCGATTCTTTCAGTTTCTAGTTTGTATCCTGAAATGAAACCTCTGCCTGTTGCTATCAAAACTCATGTCCTCATCTACTGTGGAAGGGATACACAAGAAAAGGTTTGAAATTCTTTGCAACTTTATAACCATAGTTTAAGAAAAAATTACCCACATTGCAGAACTGTTGTCAACTAATATAATTCATAGCAGTGAAAAGATCAAGAATAATGTGCAAGTGGCTGGTCATAAAGTAGTCTTGCACAGAACAATTGTAGCCCTGTGTGCCTCTTAGGGTACATCTGAAATCCACCAAAGGTGTCCTTAGCATTATTTGTGTGGCATGGCATCCAGAAAAGAAGAGAAAATTCCTAGAAGACAACTTAATATTGAGACAGGTTTCGCATGAAGGCCTAATCTTTAAATCTACTGCCAGACGAATGTTAGAATAGACAGTGGACCACAATTCGGCTGTCTTGAAGAGATATAACATTTTTTTGGAGAAGATATATGTTCTCTGTCATTTGAAATAAAATACAGTCAGCGATACAAATATTTGTCCTAAGCCACTTTCAATTGCTGAAATGTCTTCCATTTAATACTCCATATTTATTATATAAGTGGACAAACTACAGATCTTCCCATGGAAGAAGTATCGAGGATTCTTCATGGGGGGGAAATTGTTGAAACAAAAGTAATGTCTGTGTCACCAGTGCTTCCTAACGGAGGAGAAGTGTTTGTGTACCGTCCCTCCTCAGAAGAACCGAAACAGAAGATGGATTTTCGTTTTGATCAGTACAAGTGGGTTTCTAAAGGAACAAACGTGGATACTCGAAGAATAAACTTACCACCTGTGCTGAAAAGGTACTATTATTTAAAAGATCCCAATGGTGCAGAAAAAGAAACACTTTCAGGGTTTAAAAACATATCTATAGCCTACGGGAATGCCAAGCTCCCAAACCTCTGTATGTAATTCACTACTTAAGAGATGAAAGTCTCTTTTGCCCATCTAGCCATGGTAACAGAAGGTCCTCCAGAGACCGTATGTTCCATCAATGAAAAGAACAATCACTAAAACTGAAGAAGATGTGATATTGCTGAAGGAGCCAAAGAAACGATGAAATATTTTCCCTGATTGAACTCTCTACCCAGATAGACCACTACAGAATGAGGATGCAATGTGTTCCTCATCTTACAGTTACCTTTGGACACCCAGATATTTATAAAAGCAGCTGGTACTATTCTCTGTTTATCAAATAAAGATACTTCTTTACCACAGCTATTTGTCTCCCCTGGTGATTAGAAATGTCATTTAGGGGTGAACTAGTATTCCCAGTTGCTTTTCACCTACATGCTAGAAAATTTATGAAAGATCATAAGGTATTTTTGAATGCCATACTTCAGAAATTGGATGTCAAGAATATGAGTCATATACCATTTGTCACAGACAGAGAACAAGGTATTGTAGAGACTCTCAAAAATTGTTTCCCACAGATCCCAAATTTGCACTGTGTCAATCACATCCTCAATGATGTCACCACTTGGCTAAGGAAGCACAGTGGGGTTAACCAGGATGTAAAAGTTTTGAGAGACCACATGAAACAACTAATCAGTTCACAATCCCATGAACAGTACGAAGTGAGATATGATGAATTCCATCACACATGGAGCTGCACATTCAGAGAGTAGTTTGAAAAACAACTAAAGGAAGATATACCAGAACATGCAGCCCAATTTTTTGCCTCTCAGTTTGCTGTCTTTAGAAAGGACTCCACAGCAAACAACAACATAAGTGAAAACGTGAACAAAATGATAAAAGATGAAGTTGGTTGGAAGGAACTGCCAGTAGAGGCAATGGTATTTTATTTGCAATGTTTCACATACAAAGTTACTTTCTCTATAAATTTCAGAGGGCATATTGTGGGTTGGGAAAATATGAACTTAAAGAGCTATTTTCTTCTTTGAGAAAATTAGCCACAGAGTAAAAATTCCCAGAATATAAACCACTTGAAAAAATAATGGCCCACATAAAATCAGGTTTCCTGAATCCTGTAACTGGTGTGGAGAAGAAAAAATGGTACAGAATGACTCAGACATCCATGGCAAGAGATATCATAGACTCTAGTGGTGTTTCATTTTGTGCACAGTCAACATTCACAGTACGTGACTTCCGTGGCTCCAAAATGTAGACTGTACAACTTCTTCCTGAACCTGTCTGTTCCTGCCTGAGTACTGGACGATGCTATCATATAATAGCCATCCAAGCAGCACTTGGCTTCAAGGAAAGCATTGATAAACACTCCTACTCGTTATCTGCATTGTTCAAGAGGAAATGTGGACAATCAAAAAGATCTGGAAGAAAGAGGCCACGGCTTGGGGATTATGACTATACCGTAGACCCAGCTCCAGATTGCTTATTTTACACCAATTTACAGTCTAGGATTGAAGTGCCTGACTTTGATACATTTGAGGACAAAGTGCACGTATCACAGATTACGGAGTGTGATTTTCTAGATATTACAAAAAGGAATCTATTTCCACACCACTCAACTCCTAAATCAATGGATAAAACAGCAAACCAAGTTGAGTCAAGAAAGGGCCATGGAATACACCAGTATCTCTAGCAGACAAAGAAATGATGATGAAGGCAAAATCCAACATGATGAAAACATTGCAAGTTGAACAGTGGCTTTGTGGCGAGGTTATAGAAGAATGCATTGGAAACTTCATCTGTGAGAGGCAGCTAAATTGCAAGATCTTGGCCTGTCCTGTTTGCATATACCAAGGTGTGGTCAGGGGTAACTATGACTTATTTTATACCTTTCTTTCCTATAACACAGCTTTCAATAAGGACATTCTACTTGTACCATACAACACAGAGAACATTGGTGCCTTGGTGTAAAAGTCTTCAAAAGCAGAGAGGTGGTCATTGTTGATTCCAGCAAAAATTGGGAAAGAGCAAAAGGGAACGGTAAGTTTCTGCTTTCCCTGACACCTGCATGTCATCAGCTTGCAGGTATAGCTTTTGACCTGAAAACATGGACACTGCTTTTATACCAAGATGCAATCCAACAATCAAACTGCTATGACTGTGGAGTGTTTACAGTTTTGAATGCCTATTCTGTTGTCTATGGACAAGAATATGGAAATGTTGTATGTAAGTCAGCATGCTCGAACCTGGATTGGTGTTAATGTGGCTGAACCCCAAAAATGCAAATGCAAGAAACGACAGCAGGAAAAAGCCTGTTCTTTCAGAGGCATGCACACCAAACTCCTGGAAATGGAGATGGATATTGCACTATTCGAGAGACCACTAATGCAATACTTAGGTTTGTTTGTTTTTAAGTTATAAATTCTTCTTTATTGTTTGCCATCAGGCCATAACAAAATCCATAAAACCAACATAAAACTTGTGTATCCACAAAACATACATAAATGAGCAAAGATAATTATTGTCAAGTTATTACCACATGACCAAATTTTACTCCCCATTTCCTCCTCCATAACCCTATAATACCCTACACGACTCAGGAGTAACCTTCACAACCTCCCTGCAGGAGTTAGGCGTCTACCACCACCCCCCGCCCTCAACTAATCACTCCCCCCATCCTCAGGTCTTTTGGGCCTCCCTTAATGCAATACTTAGTGTCACTCTACGATCCCGAGAACAGCATATGGGCCACTTGTCCAAATGAAAAGTGCCCTGGCAACTTTACAACTCAGGATGAAATGGCTTTCTGCTGTTCGTGTAGAAATTGGTTCCATGTTGCGTCCCTTCCAACAACTACTGCAGAATTCTCATTGTATTTCGTTTGAGTGATGAAGGTAAGGCTTCTTTTTTGGCAATGCATTATATTAGCTGCAATTAAATTCCTACGTTTGTGCCAAAAAAAATTTCATGTACATTTCTAATCCATCATATGCCTTGGTTTCAAGTTGACTCGCAATTCTTTAATGCAATAACTACAACCATGAACAGTATTAACCAATAAAGTCAACTATTAATCATCCTGCACAGCCCTGTGGGGTATGTCAGGCTGAGAGACCAGTGACTGGCCCAAGGTTGCCCAGTTGCCTCCTGCACCTATAAAGGCTTCATTTCAGGAAGGAGTGTGACAGGTAGGAATTTCCCTGGTTTGGTCATCTGGACGCATACCCTGTTCCCAAGTCAGGCCACAATTGGTTTACCACTAAGCATACCTGACTCCGGCCTGGAATGGAGCTCTTACAGTAACAGAGCTAAATTCTGGTCCATGAAAGCAACAGCCCCACAAACCCCTTCCATGATCCCATGCTCCAAACTGTTTTTAATTAAGACCACGCACCAACATTCACCTGAAGCCTAGCCAGACTATCTCACTTACTAGCTAGCTACAATTTTCCCCACCCCTGCCATGGCACTCCTGGTTCGCCAAGCAACCCACGACTCGTTGTTACATGCTACCTCTCCTTCAGCAGGGGCAGAGACTTCAATATTGCCCCGGGGGGGGGGGGG
>QEPC01009579.1:1908490-1920750 GCA_003113815.1 Sphenodon punctatus
GGGGAGGGGTCTTCTTGCCCCATAAGCTCATTTTGAGGTGTCCCGGTGTGTCCCCATCACCCTTTGGATTAATGTGAACATTTTTAATGGATCCCTATGGTCATTAGGAAGAGATCAATGCATTCCTGTGGGCATTCTCTAGATCAATGCATTCCTATGGCATTCAGGGTCTTTCTTATTTCGGAGTATTTGGGGGAGGAGACTTCATCACCCATGAACCCATTTTGAGGTGTCCCGGTGTGTCCCCATCGCCCTTTCAATTAATGTGAACATTTTTAATGGATCCCTGTGGGTATTCAGGGAAGGTGAATGTGCTCCTATGGGCATTCTGTAGATCAATGCGTTCCTATGGGCATTCAGTGTCATTCTTATATTGGAGTATTTGTGGGAGGGGGTCTTCTTCCCCCATGAGCCCATTTTGAGGTGTCCCCATCACCCTTTGGACTAATGTGAACATTTTTAATGGATCCCTATGGGCATTTGATGGTCAATGCATTCCTTTGGGCATTCTGTGTCATTCTTATTTTGGAGTATTTGGGGGAGGGGTCTTCTACCTCCATGACCTCATTTTGAGGTGTCCCGGTGTGTCCACATCACCCTTTGTATTAATGTGACATTTTAAATGGGTCCCTATGGGTATTCGGGAGAGATCAATGCATCCCTACAGGCATTCCGTGTCATTCTTTTTTCGGAGTATTTTGGGAAGGGGTCTTCTTCCCCCATGAGCTCATTTTGAGGTGTCCCAGTGTGTCCCCATCGCCCTTTGGATTAATGTGAACATTTTTAATGGATCCCTATGGGCATTCGAGGAAGGTCAGTGCATTCCTATGGGCCTTCTGTGTCATTCTTACTTTGGAGTATTTTGGGGAGGGGTCTTCTTGCCCCATGAGCTCATTTTGAGGTGTCCCGGTGTGTCCCCATCACCCTTTGGATTAATGTGAACATTTTTTATGGATCCCTATCAGGGCATTCGCGAGAGATCAATGCGTTCCTATGGCATTCAGTGTCATTCTTATTTCGGAGTATTTGGAGGAGGGGTCTTCTTCACCCATTAGCCCATTTTGAGGTGTTCCGGTGTGTCCCCATTGCCCTTTCAATTAATGTTCAGATTTCCTCATCACCCTTTGGATTAATGTGAACATTTTAAATGGATCCCTATGGGCATTTGCAAGAGATCAATGCATTCCTATGGGCATTCTGTAGATCAATGCGTTCCTATGGGCATTCAATCGAGCTATTTAATTTGCGGACTTTAAAAATGCACCACCGCTGTAATATGCGCATAATAACCCACTTCCGTCTCGTCAAATTACATCATGCGGGCATTTCAAATGCGCAATGGCGATGCGCAATCGAGCGCCGCTCATCTAAAAGCGGCCTAAGTCAGTAAGTGACACTGACATAACCACTGGCATTATTACACAGTTTACAGCCCTTCTGCCAACAGAACCAAACAGCTGTACAACAGAAGAAACCTTCAGATCCCATCCTCTCCACAGCGCACAACACCAGCCCTGTACAATGTAGAGATTACAAGTTTTTTGCAAGGAGATTAAGAACCAAACAAACCCAGAACCGGAAAATAAACTCTTTTTTTTCACTCAGCATGTAATAGGGTTGTGGAATATACTGCCACAATCCAATCCTTCAGCCACAGACACACAACCTGATCACACAAGTAACAACAGAACAAATGTCTTATTCAACACATATTTAGTAACAACAGAACAAATGTCTTATTCAACAAACTTTAGGGTTTTATTTGTAACACCCAAGTCAAACTGAGAAACTTTCAATATTGCACATTGGAACATGAGGGAAAATATATACCCAAGTCCCTCACCCTGTAAACCTTTGGAACATTGAACAAACATTGTACATAAAAACAACAGAAGAAGTGGGTGAGAAGCGGCAGTTCTCACCCAGGGTACTGATATGTAAACAGAGGTCTTGTCAGAAAGGTCTAACGCACTAGCCCCCACAACACCTAAATCCAACATTTGGGTGATGAAGTCATCAATTAGACAGGGGCTTCCCCTTTGTCTCACGCCGGCCTACCCAGCTCGCATCGCATGCATCATGTGAATTAACTTTAAAGACGCTTTTGCCCTTCTTCAAAATGAAGGTTGTCTGTGCTCACTGCACCCTCAGTGATGGTTTACAATTGGGTATTCCCCACAATTCCAACTACAGGCATTCCATAAGCAGAAAGCAAGTAATAAAGCCCACATGCAGCACACATGCAAGTAATAAAGCACACTGGCATTGGGCAGCAGGACATGCAGAGCACTAAATTCCAAATGGTCAAGCCACAATCAAACACACAAGACACCCCCAAAAGCAGCCTATTAAGCACATTATGCCATGCAAAGAGACAATCTTTTAGATATATAACCAGTTCATTTGTGCCCCAGCCCCATATGAATCTGTGCCCCTACAAGCCCCCACAGTCTGACCCAGCCCCTGCACCCCCCAAGCCCCATCCCCATGTGAATCTGTGCCGCACTGCCTTACACAGCCCTCCGTCTGCTGCAGGCGGCCGGGCCACTCTGCTGCAGCTCAGTCGCACTGACCTGATGCTGAGTGAGTCCTGCCTCATCGTACGGTGCCGCCTGCATGTATTGGGACTCAGGCGGCCGGCTGGCACAGGTGCAGTCAACACGTACCATGTGCTGAGAGGCGGGGCTAAGGGGGCTTGGGAAGGAAAGGGCGGTGCCACGGCGGGAAGCTTTAAAAAAAAAAATGTATCCGACTTTGATCCTCCTCCAGCTCCTGCCTCCTCTCAATTAATCCTCGGGGCTCAGCTCTGCAACATGGCGGCGCCCCTAAAAGTTGGCGGCCACCTAGTTCTCCTAATGGCTGCACCGGCCCTGCTCACAGACTGTTTGTCATTCAGCAGCAGCACTGAGCTGTCTCTCCTCAGTTACCTCAACACAAATGGACACAGATGGTTTCCCCAGACAACAGAATCTTGCTGTCTCTGTGAGCTCAGCATGATGTCATCATCCTTTATGAGGTCACGAACTGAAGCCAGCACCAGTCATGAACCTGGTCACCTTTACCTGCTACCTTGTCCCATCCTACTTTAAGACCCTCTGAATTGACACAAAGGTGGGACATGGGGCAGCCTGGCTGGTTAGCGTGATCAGAAGGAGCAGGCAAAGTAAAGCCACAGGATCCACAGGCTGCACTGGCTCCCCAGTTAAGGGAAGCTCCCCCGGAGCACTGAGTGCTATCAGTCCCCAAGGCCTCCTCACCACTATAAACACCCTCAAGTACCTGACCCGCCCCTACCCCAGACACCACAAATACAAACAAACAATTTCCAATAACCGCCTCCTCTGGTTAGCTTCAGGCTGCTCTGCGTCTTTTAGACGAGACAAATTTGCGCATGGTTGGTAAAAAATGTGCCTGTTTTCATGCTCGTTTAAACACCTAAACTGTTTTAAATGTGTATTTGCTGTGAATGTGTAAAAGCCCAAACCGTTTTGAATGTGTTTTTTAAATAATTTTTTTAACCGGTTTTGGCACCCCCAGATCATCAATGATGCTCAAAACCGGTTTTAAACAGTGCGCATTATTTAAATGCGCATTTACAAAACCACATTAAAAGTGTCTCGTCTAAAAGCGCCCCTAGGCAGGGAAGGGCAAGCTTTTCCCTCCTATGGGCCACTTTGAAAATTAGTCAAGCTCTGTCCTGCCAGCTGAATAAAATGTACAGGTGGGTGTGGTTAAGATGTGTGCTTTAGGATCGGGTAAGGAAGAGGAGGATCCAGATCATGAATCTATGCTATGGAGCCATGGCCTATCCTTGAGTGCGTACCCTGCTCTCTTCTCTCTTTTCCTGAGCTCCCTCTTTCAGTGCTTGAAGGTAGGTACTGGGCCTATGCTGTAACTCATGTTTAACTGATTGACCTAACATTTGTACACATTTCACACCTCACCCAGGAAATCCTACCAGTTTTCACACTGATAGGACATTCCATTCAAATTTTATGATTAGCAGGGATCCTAGTTTTCTACAGCAAAAACTGGAAATTCTCTGATTAAAAAAACCAAAATCTGTTTTTCTGTCATTAAATGTAAATGCTAGTTGACTTTCCCTTCCCTTTCCCACAATAGATATACGTATGAGTTAGAACACCACATATTGTAATATTTTCATTTTTATGCAGTTTTGCAGCTACCTGTCCCACCAACAGTCCAATAAATAAATAAATTGAAGTCTGTGGCACCCATCCAAATGCAGAGCTTCTTCCCCCCCCCAGCACCATGCCTTGAGGTTGCTTCCCCTCCACTGCCCTGCACTTGCTGCTTCCTCCTCCCAGCCTGGTCCTGGACTCCTCTGACAACCCGAAAGTGGGACCATATACAGGCTGGCACTTGGGGAAGCCACTAAGAGCCCAAATAGTCCCACCTCCTGTCTCCTTTTCACAAGGTCCAGAAGACCTGACTTCCCCAATTCATAGTGGCCCTGCCCCCCCAACCCACAGGAGATCTGTGGCACTCCTCCACATGCAGAGCCCCTGCCCCTCCACAGCACATGCCTTCAGGCTGCTTCCCGTCAGTGTCCTCACTGCCCCGTGCTCGCTGTGTCCTCCTCTGGTTTTCTATCACAAACAGAAAACCAGGAACCCTGATGAATGTTTGGCGGATGCCGTAAATGAATTTGATTGAGAAACCCTGATGGTTAGAGTGTTTGTGGTTATAATGGTGCGACACAGATGCCTAAGCTAACAGAGCTGTTCCTGCTGCTCTATAATCCCTTTCATAAGCTAGACCTGAACCTTTGTTTTGCCAGTATTTGTTTCATAGCTCTATCACAGTATTACGCTCTCTTTTGTCCTACACAATCCCTGCACAATCAGCTGTACTGGACACACGATGTGTAAAGTATAATGTACTTCCCACTAAGTGGGAGTACCTCCCATTAAGTATAAGGTTTTTCCTACATTCCAGATGCATCTTCTCCTGTGTGGCTTCTCTGAGAGTGAACTCTCTCATAGCCCAGTGCACAGAAGCTTTGTTGTTGTTTTAATAAGAGCAAGTGAAATAAATCACAACTGTACCCTATTTCAAGGGCCAAATGTGAATCCTTGACCTTTTCTAGGTTCTACCAGTGGAGCTGGCTACTGCTCCCCCTCATGGAGTAACCAGAAAAAACCCAGGTTGCTCAGTGCCGGGAGATGGGTGGTGATGGGTGGAGGTACATGGGTTGTGGGAGCATGTGCCCACCTACTGCCACTTTTAGATGGGCATTAGCACAATTGTCCACTGAGTAGAGATGCATAGGTGTGTTCTGTTTGAAAACAGCCAAGGACTCTGCATATTGGCCCATTAGCTAGCTATCTGTTTGCAAGGCAGCCACAATGGCAGTAGCTGTATTGCAAAGTGGCTAACCTTTGTTGCAGTCATGACAGGAGTCCTGGGTACTGCACGCTTGTGTCACTGTCAACATCTTTAAAGGAAAATGAAGGAGCAATTCCTAGTTTGAGCACAGAATGCCCAGCGGACACTATATTTACTGCTGCTGCTGACTATCTATCTTCATGGGCAGTTGGGTAGACCAGGCAGCCCAGAAAAGACCCCGGCCAGAGGTGAGCAGCTACTTTTACTGCTTGCTGCTACTCAGAACTCTCAGCCAGCTACCAAGTAGCCCATTAGCACCTCAGAGAGATAGGAAGTCCACTTTGTTTTCAATACCTTGCTTGCATGGTTAGGTCAGGAGATAACTGCTCTCTCAAATGCATTACTCTCCCATTCAATGCAGAAAACATGACAGATCTGAAAGAATAATGTTCTTTCACCTCCTTTTGCAATTCCACAACAAACTGTACTTGCTCACTCCAAGCAAGGCCTCTCTGGCACATTTCAGAACCTTCATCGGAAACTAGTTCTATTGCCCAACTGTTCTTACTGCTGTATCTCTAAAATACGGCAGGTCAGAGACTCGGCCTTTGTCAGAGTACCAGCTGAAGAAGATGGTGCTATGCTGATTTACTCTGTCCCAGTGTAGGTAGTATATATGTAATATGTAATATTATATATTAACTGTATTATAGATAGTATGTTCAGTATAAATGACTGGGTAGGATATAAGGCTGCTTCTGTCCTCTTCTCTTCCTTCATGGCACATAAAGGCTGGGGCAACACAGGGTAAAAGACAAGCCAGAAAAACTTAAAAGGGGCAGCTAAAGCAAAGCATTTGGCAGTCGGAGATAAGGGTTGAGGTGGGCGGGTTTCTGGCTAAGGGTGAGTTTTCTGTAAGGGATTTTCCTGAGATTTTTTTAAATTATTATTATTATTATTATTATTATATTTTGTGGGTTTTTTAATATAATTATTGTAAGCCACACTGAGCCTTCAGGAAAGGGTGGGGTATAAATTTAAATAAATAAATAAATAAATAAATAACTGTTGGAAATAGAGTGAGAGTTCCCCCTGCCCTGCCCCTTCTGGCATGGCCCTGCATCTTTTTGGGGTTAACTCCTCAGGAAAAAGGTGGCAATCCTCTGTGGGCCTCAAACTCTAGCTACAGCAATTCCTAAACTAATAAGGATCAAAAAAATAGGAAGTTTCTTTGCTAGCGGGAGTTAGTTTCCTTTGGATTGGAAATCACTCAGGGTGTTTTTAGATGAGCGCCTCCCCACCCAACACCCCCACCCACCCATCGTGCATGTTGCAGGGCCGCATTGGTGTCCTATGCAGCCCGGCAACATGCAGGATGTGTGGGTAATGGGTGAGAGGCGCTTGTCTAAAACATACTTTCTGTCATTAAGACCCTACGCTTCTGATGACTGAGCTACAACACATGCAATCACTTGCTCTGTTTCTGATCCATTCTTAAGCTGATGATGTCATACTAGATGAGACTCCAACTACTGATAGATACATCCCTATATCAATATGTAAGATTTCTTTAAAGTCTACATTGGAATTTAAAATTAGTCATCTGCTTGTTAATGACTTATTAGGGTCCTGCCTGCTGTTTAAATCTGTATATTGTGTAGAGTTGTGATTATAGCCACAAGATAAGGTCTTTTTCACCTGAAATACCTAATAGTGGTCTCTATTGTGAAATTCTCTGTTACACACAATGGGGTTTAACCAGGGCTGTTGCTAGGAAGGGGCTGACCAGTCTGGAGCCCCTGATCTTTTCCCCAGAGCTCCAGATCATCTGGACTTCTGAGTCTGTAGCTGCAGTGAGAAGGTTGCTACCTTGTAAACAAAGGTTCTTTGAGATGGCTCCAAAGATTCTCACTTGTCACAAGTGAGAATGTTTAGAGCCATCTTGAAGAACCTTGATTACAAGGTAGCAACCTTCTGAAGTTGAACTGAGTGCTGCCCTGCCCACCACAGGAGCCGTGGTGTGCAGCAGCAGCACAAGGCAGACTGGAATCAGGAGAAGAGACGTGGCTCCTGGTGCCAGAATGAGTGGTGTAGTGAAAAGCAACTCAAGCAAGCAAGGTGACTGGTGGTGGTTGTTTTTGTTGATTTCTGTGATCCAAAACCCCACCCTTGGGGTCATAGGGGCCTGGAGCAGGGAAAGTGAATTAAAGTAACTTCTGTTCCTATGTTGACAGGTTACAAGTTGTAGGTTTGAAATCGCTTTGCCAAGCTTTAAAAAATTTGCTTCCCTTGTACTGGTGTTATGGTTTGTTCCCCTTGATCATACAGGTTGACCCTGATCCTGCAAGCTGCATTGTGCAAGAGACAACCCCTCAATTCAGTACTCGATGGGGGTATCTTGCAGGATCAGAAACACTGAAGGGAAAGTACTATCAATGCACAGGAAAAAAATCAACTGAAAGATGCATTTCAATCCAATGTTGCTGCCTCTTGCAATTTTTTTTTATTTTTTTTTTTTAATCACAAGTCTCTAGATACTTAGTTTTTCTTAAAGCTCCAGCTTCTGGTCATTATATGAAAATCTCTGCATTACTGTTAACAAAATATAAGATTTTATTTCTGTGGTTATAGAAACATCATTCCATTAAAGTGGGGGGGGGGGGGAAATGGCAACTACAAAGAGTTAACCCTTTCTTTCTTTCTTTCTTTTTTGAACTTGCGATTTTAGGTTAGCATGACTTAAAATTCTGAATGCTTGGGTGTGGCAATACAGCTTATCCATAATTACAAGAATTTTAGGGGCAGAGAGCTGTGTACTGCTAACTTTAAAAAAGTTAGCAGTGTCTCCACTTCTTCTAGGTCTCCAATTTGAGCCAAACTTTGTGAAGTGCTTTTACCTTCAGCTGAACTCAGTGGGAGCTGTGAAAAGCTCAGCACCACCAACAAGTCAGGCCTGATGTGTCTGAAGTTAAGCACTCGATTTCGGTGGTTGCTACTGAAAATTAGGATCTGGCAATTGGTGCCTTTCTTTCTCTCTCTCTGAAATGGGGATAGCCCCTCACTGAAAAGCTGTGAACTGCAGAAGCTTACAGTGTTAGTAGCTCATTGAATGAAAGACATGTACTGTAATAGTTCTGGGAACAGGATTGGGTCCACAATGAAATTAAGTAGCAAAGCTCCCAGCAGGTGCAGAGCTTGCCTCTTTGAGCGAAAACAGACAAGCATATAACTCCGCTTTAATGCCACTTTAACATTTCTTAGCCATGTTGCAGGGCTGTATTGGCACCCCCTGTAACATGCCTAAGAAATGTTAAAGCAGAGTTAAAGTGCATGTCTGTTTTCACCCTTTGTGCAACTCAGATGAGTGAAGCTAGCAAACACTTCTATTCCTTCAGTTATGGTACTAGTTAGGAGAGAGAGAGTGTGAGAATCTGTGTGTATGTATGTGTGTGTGTGAGAGAGGATGTGTGTGTATGTATGTGTGTGTTTGTGTGTCAGAGTGAGTGTGTTTATGTATGTGTGTCTATGTGAGAATGTCTCTTTACATGGCATAATGTGCTTTAAAGGCTGTATTTTGGGATGTCTTGTGTGTTTGTGGCTTGGTTATTTGGAATTTAGTGCTCTGTACGCGCGCTTTATTACTTGCTTTCTGCTTGTGGAATGCTTGTAGTTGGAACTGTGGGAAACACCCAGTTGTAAACCATCACTGAGGGTGCAGTGAGCACAGATAACCTCCATTTTGAGGAAGGGCAAATGCACCTTTGAAGTTAATTCACATGCATGCGAGCCGGGCAGCGCCCTCAGACCCACCGAGCCAGGCAGTGCCTAGGGGAGCCCCTGATTTTTTTAGGAGCTAGCAATGCCCCTGCATCCAGCCATCACCATTCTCTCTTAGAGTACCTCTCCCTCATTGTCACACCTGCCCTCCCCTCCTCTATACGCTCCTCATCTTCCTAATGGATAGAGAGATCCCAACTAATCCTGAACCTTTAAGGAATTTTTTACCCTGTCCCCATGCATCCGCCCATAACCCCTCAAACCGTATCCCTATCCCCCTTCTCCCTCCCTCAGCTCTCCCTTTTTTCTGCTCCCTGTGGAATGCGTGCTCCGTCTCTAACAAACTTGTTTTCATTCATTACCTCTTTATCTCTTGCTTTAATTCCACCCTCCATCTTCTCGCTCTGGCTGAGACCTGGCTTCCAACTGAAGATTCTGCTTCAGCTGCTGCTGTCATGGAGCCTCTCTCTTTTCCCACACACCTTGTTATGCAGGCCATTGTGGTGTTGGGCTGCTGCTCTCCCCTTCCTGCAGGTTTCAACCCCTCTTATCTCCTCCCTCACACTCCTTCTCCTACTCTGAGGTCCACTCCTTCTACCTCTCAGGGTAGCTTTAATTTAGAGACCCCCTTCCTCTTTCCTCACTGACTTTGATTCCTGGCTTTCCTCCTTCCTTGCCCCATCTTTCCCTTCCCTTATTCTTGGGGACTTTAACTTCCATGTTGGTGATTCCTCCAACTCCCACACCTCCAAACTTCTTGCCTGAACCTTCTCATTTGGCCTCCAGCTATGCTCTAGCTCCCCCACTCATGAGCATGGCCACTGCCTTCATCTGGCCTTTTCATCCAACTGCTCTCTCTCAGCAGCAGCCACCTCTGTACTTGCCTCTCTGACAGAGGCAACTGGTGACACTTGAAACCTGGAGGTGCAACTAATTTGCATACTCACCCCTAATTTGCATAGTGCCACCCACACTAATCTGCATAGTCCCACCAATAATTTGCACAATTTGTGTGAATGTAAAACCAAGCACCCCAAGCCACATGACAAGGCAAGGCTGATTCCCCACCCCACCCCCCAACCATAAAAATACAGACTGTGCAGGGACACACAAACTCCGAACCACATGACATGGCAAAGCACTCCCCCACACCCCAAAAAACATAAAAATACAGAGTGCACAGGAGCATCAGCAAGGCCATGAAACTTACAGTACAAGCTACTGGATTCTGGTAGTTTCAAAAGGGAACTCTTGGAGCCTTCAAATGTGGACACATTTAACACTAGTCTACATAGTAGTGCCACAGTTATTTTCAAAATATCAAGCTACAGTCCAGGTGCCAACTTGGAAAAGTATTTTAAAGCATTTTTTTTCACTTAGATGTTGTAAAACATGGAATATGGTGTGTGATTTTTGAAGACACTTTTCAGGACTGCAGGATCATAGATATGCTTAAGATCTGTCCAAATTTCTGTGTAAAGAAGCCACCCTTTAGGTCAGGAGTGGAGAGACTCCACCCTGTCAGGGGCTAGACTGATCCTCTGTGGGACAGAGCATCCTGCATGGGTGGCATGGTCGACTACACGGGGGCACCGACTGCCAAGCCAGACATGCCACTGGTGGCCTGCGGCGTGCAGATGGCAGACCAAGTGCATGAGAGCAGGGGGGAGCCTCTGGGGTATGGAGAACAGGCAATCACATTGGACCACAGCGGGCTGTAGATTCCCATCCCTGCTTTAGGTGTGCCGGCATTTGCAAACTTACGGCCACATTTAGAAAGAGTGGATTGCCATTGCCCAAAGTTGTTAAACTGTGTAACATCGTGCTTACTCTATGCGGATGATGCAGTGCTTCTATCTTTTTCGAAAATAGGACTGCAACATCTGTTAGATAACTTCAGTTCCTATTGTTGTATAAATATGTTGACTATAAATGCGGATAAGACAAAAATTGTGACCTTTGGTACTCGGAAGAACAACCGATGGTTTATTGATAAACGCCCACTAGAGGTGGTAAATAGTTTCTCTTATCTTGGCCTTGCATTTAACCAGCATCCTTAGTTGGGTAATTCATACCCAGAAAATAGTAAACAAGGCTACTCAAGCAGTAGGTGGGATAATGGCCTTTTATAATAAATTCCAGAGGAGACCTTGGTCGAAAGCCTTGGAGGCAGGGAAATTGAAAACTGAGGAAATTCTGCTCTACGGAGCAGAAATTTGGGGACCAGATAAATCCACAAGAGCTATAGTTGGAAAAGCTCAGAACTCTTTGTTGAGGAAAATACTCTAGGTAAAAAAGAGAACACCAGCCCCTATGCTCAAACTAGAGACAGGATCGATCAATATTCAAACTATTGCTAAAGTGCGTCCGATCCATTATTGGATAAAGATACGGGGACTTTCATCAATGAGATTATCCAAACAAGTTTTGCTAGATGCAGTGGAAGAAGAAGTGATTTCTTTTTCCTGGGTAAACAAAATAAGAAAGGAACTTTACCAGGTTGGTTTAGGGGATAGATGGATTCAGGGAGACCCACTTCCCCTGCCCAAAGATAAATCAATCTTATTGGAAAGACTGACTGACATTTCGAGACAGCAAGACATGGCAACAGTAGGATCACTGAAGTGCTCTATGTTATATAGATACATAAAGATGGATGGGGAGCAGGCTGCATATTTGGGTTTAATAAGGTTTTCAAGGCACAGAGAATTAATTACCAGACTTCACTTTGAGTAAATTGAGACGGCAGTCCAGGAGGGGCAGTGAGCAGGTATACCATATGTACAGAGAGTATATTCATGCCCGATTAAGAAGATTGAGGATATTCACCATGTCCTCTGGACTTGCCCTCTATATAATGAACCGAGGCTGAGATATTTAGTGCCACTGCAGGAATCTATTGGGCATATGGACAGGTCTCAAAGGACCATCTGGGTCTTGCAAAATGGGTCCCCGGAGATTTTAAGTGCCTTAGCTGCCTATACTTATCAGGCACAGAAACTTAGAAATTGTATTGGTGACAGAAGTGTGGTTACTAATTATTAGTTTCCCCTGGTTTTATGATTAGATGTTACTTGCTGATTATGTGGATTGCTTCCGTTAGAAAGATCAGGCCCAAGCTCTGCCACAGTCAA
>QEPC01009579.1:1927093-1941659 GCA_003113815.1 Sphenodon punctatus
CCCCCTCCAAACATAAAAATACAGACTGCGCAGGGGCACACAAACCCCAAGCCACATGGCATAGCAAAGCTGGCATCCCCCCCTCCAAACAAAAATACAGACTGTGCAGGGGCACACAAACCACCCAGACTGCCCCACGCTCCCCCCCCCAGGCTCCCCACTGTGCTCAGGACCCCTCACCCCGCCCCGGATCCCTATACCCCATCCCCACGCCAAGCCTCCACTCATGCTCTGGGCCCCAGCACACACACATCAGGGCAAGGCAGGCCTGTGCTGCAGCCAGTGCCCCAAATCTATCACCCCTGGGTCCTAGGCCACACATCCTCAATCCAGCCCTGCTCGCCTCACCTTCACTCCTGTTCTGGACCCTCACCACGGCTCTCTGTGAGCTGTTGACGCTGCTGCTGCTCCCCTGAGCTCTGTCCCTCCTCCAGCTGCCTGAACACACCGCCACTACACTGCCTGCCTGCCTGTACAGCCTTTTCCCACATTCGAGGGAGAAGGACATGAGTCACACTCACTGCCTTCTTCAGCCCCTCTCCTTCCAGCGTGCTGCAAGAGGGGGAGGAGGAAGAGGAGGAATGAGTTCTCCTCCTCCATGCAGGTACCGGGCACTGGGGGAGGAACTGGGGAAAGGCTGCTGCTGGTGTGGGGCCAAACCTCGGGGGGGGGGAACGTGCCCCCCGACACGTCGCCCATGCTCTCTGACCATCATCTGCTAACGTTTACACTTACCCTCTCCCCGCCACAGCCTTGTCCAGCCACCACCACCATCTTTAGAAATCACCAAACTATTGACCCTTCTGTCATCTACACTACTCTCTCATCTTTCCTCTCCTCCACAACCTCATTGGAGTATGTTGATGAGGCACTTTTTTGTAACAACATTACACTATCTTCTGCTTTGGATGCTCTTGTCCCACCTCTCCCCCATCCTATCAGGCATGCCAACCTCCAACCTTGAATCACCTCCCAAGTTTGCTTTCTATGTTCTTGTGCCCACTTTGCTGAGTATCTATAACGAAAATCCTGCTTCCGTGCTGACTGCCTGAACTTCAGTTTCACACTCACCTCCCTCAGCTCTGCTATTGCCCTTGTTAAGCAGGCCTACAATATCCACCTGACTGACTCCTGTGCCTCCAGCCCCCGCCGTCTCCTTACCACAGTCACCTTCCTCCCCAAACCATGTCCTCTTCCCCTTGCCTCTTCACTCTCTGCCCAGGCTCTAGCTAACTTCTTCCATGATAAGATTCAAAAGATCCACCTCAACCACTCTGCTAAGCCCCCCTTCTTCTCCTCGCCTTCCATTATCCCCTAGTACCATCCTTTCTTCTCTACATTAACAGAAGAGGAAATTGCCCACTTTCTCTCCTCCTCAGACTTACCACTTGTTCCGCTGATCTCCCTATTCACCTCCTCGGTTCTGTCTCCTCTGCAGTCATTCCCTCCATCCATCACACCCTCATCCTATCACTTTCCACTGAAACAGTACCTGCAGCCTTCAAACATGCTGTGGTCACACCTCTACTAAAAAAAAACTTCACTGGACTCTATTTGCCCTGCCAGCTATCATCCCATCTCCCTCCTTTCCTTTGCCTCCAAAACTTGAGTGTGCTGTTCATGTCCACTGCCTTGACTGTCTTGCAACCCAGGCCATTCTTGATCCTCTCCAATCTGGCTTGTGCCCTCTTCAGTTCGTGGAGACAGCCCTTGTCAAAGTCTCCAGTGACTTCTTTATGGCCAAGGCCAGGGGCCATTACTCTGTTCTCATCCTCCTTGACCTATCTGCTGCTTTTGACTCTGTTGACCACCATGTGCTCCTTGGCACTCTGTCTTCCTTTGGATGCAGGACTTATTAGATCAGGGTGCAGGACTTATTAGATCGGTCCACCCCCAGAGACTTATGGAACCGGATCAGTTCTGGAATGCTCTGGGGGAGTTTCCCCTGGACGTTGACACCCACTTGGGCGATGATCTCGTAGCCTTCTGGAACATCTTGTTGGCTGAGACCATTGACAGAGTGGCTCCCAGGCGTCCACTGCCCTCTCAAGTCTCCCGCAGGTCTCCTTGGTTTACTGAGGGCCTGCGGTGCTTGAAGCGGGAGAGCAGGTGGTTGGAGCGATGGTGGCGCCGGACTCGCAATGAGTATGATCGATCTCAGCATAAGAGCAGTTTAAAGGCCTATGCTGTGGCGGTGCAGGCAGCAAAGAGGCAGTTCTTTGCTGCCCTTATTGCATCTGCAAAGTCACGTCCAGCTGAGCTTTTCCAGGTGGTGAAAGGTTTGGCCAGTCTTGCCTGTCTCCGCCTGGACCTGGAGCAATCAAGTGACCGTTTATTGAGTACTTTGTAGATAAGATCGCTCGCATCCGCCACGATTTCAGTTCTGCAGTTATTGCAGAGGGTCATCTTGGGGCTATGGATGCCCCGTCCTGTCCTGTTTTGCGGGATCGGTTTCAGATGGTATCGCCTGCCGATGTGGAGTCCTTGTTGGGATCTGTTCGTGCCACCACTTGTGAACAAGATCCTTGCCCATCCTGGCTGGTGAAAGCCAGTCAGGAGACGTTACAGCCATTGCTGGATGGAGTGGTTAGTGCCTCCCTTCGGGAGGGCAGGGTGCCTGAATGCCTGAAGGATGCTGTGGTTAGGCCCCTGCTTAAGAAACCATCTCTTGACACTGATGCTCCTGCCAGTTATCGGCTGGTCTCTAGGGAAGGTTATTGAACGGGCTATGGCACAGCAGCTCCAAGAACACCTGGACCGCACCAGTTTCCTTGACCCCTCTCAGTCCAGGTTTCGGCCTGAGTATGGTACGGAGACTGCATTGGTGGCCTTGGTTGATGATCTCTGTCTGGCACCGGACCAGGGTCGTCAGACCTTACTGGTCCTGCTAGACCTTTCGGCTGCGTTCAACACAGTCGATCATGAGGTGTTGGTGACTCACCTGCGGGACTGTGGGTGTGCTGCTCGATTCATGGCTCAGCCTGGAATCTCAGGTTGTGGCCGTGGCGGGGAGTGCGTTTCAGCAGTTACATCTTGTCCAGCGGCTTTGGCCATATCTCTCAGACTCTGACCTTGACATTGTCATCCATGCCTTCATCACCTCAAGGCTGGATTACTGCAACGTGCTCTACGTGGGGCTGCACAAGAAGCTGGTCTGGAGGCTGCAGCTGGTGCAGAATGCCACAGCCCATTTCCTTACTGGGGCGGGCTGCAGGGAGCACATGGCACCTGTGCTCCGGGCTCTTCACTGGCTGCCTATAAAGCACCGGGCTAGGTTCAAGTTGCTGGTTTTGACCTTCAAAGCCTTTCATGGCCTGGGCCCTGCCTATCTGTGGGATTGCCTCACTTCCCATGTACCCGTGCAACCCCTGAGATGATCCGTGGGGGCCTTTTTTGAGGTTCCCCGGGTGAGACAGGTGGCCACTGATGTGAGATCTTTTTCGGTGGCTGCCACTGTGCTGTGGAATTCACTCCCGGAGAAGGCTCGGTTGGCCCCCACCCTCTTGTCGTTTTGACGTTTGTGTAAGACCTGGCTGTTCCGCCAGGCTTTTGGCGAGGTGGGGGGGCGGGGTAGGGTTTGGGAGGGAGGGTGAGTTTTTATGATTTGTTTTAAAATTTGTTGATTTATTTTAAAATGTTTTTTATTAAATTTGTTGTGGTGTTCGCCGGCCCGAACTGCCTTTGGCAGGAGGGGCAGGATATAAGTTTTAAATAAATAAATAAGTTTTAAATAAATAAATTCCAGGTTCTCTTCTTACCTCTCCCACTGCGCATTTTGTGTATCCTTTTGGGAGATCCTCCTCCACTGCTAACCCACTATCAGTTGGTGTGACCCAGGACTCTGTCCTGGGCCGTCTTCTCTTCTACCCCTACATCCAGTTAGACCTGAAACAAAAAATCTCAGCAAGTGCTGCTTCTGTTGGAAGCAGGGTACTTGCCAAGATTTGTGCAACACAGAAACTTACTGACTTTCTTGCTGTTTTCAGCATTTTCCATTATTTTTTGCACATTGAACAGGGCTGCCACGGGCTGGTCCCAAGCCCCATGTGTGCCCCGTATGCACCCCCGGGGGCTGTGGAGAGGAAAACTTGCTGGTTAAGCACTGGAGAAGTACTGGAAGTTGCCAAAGGTACCATAAAATCATCGTAAAATTCCCGGAAAGTGACAAAAATGTATTGGAAAGTGACGAAAGTGACACAAAATGGTGGAAGCATGGAATAACCACAAAGTACCAACAGAGACTCACAAGCAGTCCCCAAAGGTCAGCATTTTCCTTCAGAACAGGAACACTTACTGTTGTCTCAGCCTTACACTTATTCCCTTGGTGCTCTGATCTCCTTCCATGGCTTCCGGTATCATCTTTATGCTGATGATTCGCAGATCTACCTCTCTGCACCAGAACTCTCACCCAGAATCCAGTCCCAAATCTAAGCCTGCCTGTCTGATAATGTTGCGTCTGATTGCCACATTAAACTTAATATGGCCAAGATGGAAGTTCTTATCTTTCCTCCTTACTAGAGCTGTACCAAATAGTAAAAAATTTGCTTGTGAGTATTTCTGAGGGTTCGAGGACCGGTCCCGAGTGTTCAGGCCAGTCCGAGAATCCTTGGCAAATACTCGCGAGGAATTCTGAGGGTGAGGCAAGGGTGGGCAGAGGCCTGAGGGAGAGGGAATGGGCTAGGGAAGAGGGGGTAGGGGCCTAGCAGGGGTAGAGTACTCGCCCTCTGGAGGGGGTCCAGCAACATGTTGCCTCCTCCTAGGCCGGGTAAGTTTTTTTTTAAAAAAAATGGGCATGCTCGCAGAAGGCTGAATGGCCCCTTCTGAGCATGCTCAGACCTTTCCAAGATGGTGCCCACAGCACGTGCCCTTCTGAGCATCTCCAGTTGTTGTTTTTTTCTTCTTTTTTTAAACTTACCTGGCCTGGAGGAAGCCACACATCGCTGAAGCCCTGCTGAAGGGTGAGTACTCTACCCCTCAGCTCCTGCTAGACCCCCATCCCCTTAAGCACACCATCGCTGAGGCTGAGCCCCTGCTAAGCCCCCCACATCTCCTTCCCTGGCCTGGCCTGTTCTCTCCCTGGCCTATTCTCTCCCTGGCCAGCAGGGGCTAGGGAAGGGGAGCAGGGGCCTAGCGTCAGCCTTGAGCCCTCTTCCCTGCAGTCGGCCAAAGATTTTATGAGTTCCAAAGTTTCGGGGACCATTCCTTGGAAAATCAAGTCAAGTACCTCAGTCCTCAGTGTTTTTTGAGGAAAACTGAGAACCAAATTTCACCACAGCACTAACCCACTTCTCCCCTCACCTCACCCTCTGTGTCTGTGGCGAACACTGCCATCCTTCCTGTCCCATCAGCCCATAACCTTGGTGTCATATTTGATTCCTCTCTCCTTCTCTGCTCACATCAAAACACTGCCAAAACCTGTCATTTCTTTCTCTATAACTTTGCCAAAATCTGTCCTGTCCTTTCTGAACACACTGCTAAAACCCTTAACCATTCTCTCATCACCTCCCACTTAGACTATTGTAACTTGCTTCTTGCAGGCCTTCCGCTGAACCATCTATTTCCACTATAGTCTATTCAGAATTCAACTGCGAGACTCACCCGCCTTACACGCAACTATGACCATGTAAACCCTCTCCTCAAGTTACTACACTGGATCCCCATCTGCTTCTGCATACAGTTCAAACTTCTTCTGCTCGCCTATAAATGTCTTCACTCTGTCTGCAGTCCCTCGCCACCTCTCCTTTCTTATCTCCCCCTACATCCCATCTTGTGACCTCCATTCATCAGGCAAGATGCTCTGATCTGTGCCCTTCGCCATCACCAACTCTCGGTGCCTTTCACCTTGCAGTATACCATACCATATACCATTTGGTGGTATGCCTGGAACAATCTTTCTGAGGCTCCCTCCCTGTCCAGATTCAGGGATCGCCTAAAGACCCACCTCTTTACAGTCACCATTGATTCATGAACCTAGGCTATATACATATCATAGCCTTCTAGATTTTAACTAAAATATCTAAGTTGGAATAAATTAATTACTGAATAAACTGCATCCATGATCCATATAATGCCCCTTGTTTTAATTGTCCGTGTATTGACTAGATTGTAAGCTCCTTGAAGCAGGAACTATCCTTGATGTTGTGTGTATCTGTACAGCGCTGCATATGACTGGTGGTAGTAATATAAAAAGGAGGAGGAGGAGGAGGAACCTTGGGTTTGTGTGTCTGAGGTCTCAAAAGTCCTGATTATTTATAACAAACTCTTGGCTTCTGTGCCTATTATGTCCCTATAGGTCATAAAAGAATTGTAAAGAACCACAGGAAATGTCACTTCCTTCTAAAACCAAACAAGGAACTTGAGAATAAATAAACTAAGTCTAAAGCAGAGATTTTCCAAATGTTGGTCGGGACTCCAAGTGAGGTTGCATCATTTATGTATGGGTTTGTAACCTGAATGATATCCCATAGGCTTTGCATGTCTTTGTTTGTCTCCCATAGGCTTTGCATGTATTATTCTTGGGGACATAGAATAATATTTAAGTCTCAAAATGGGGTCACAGAAGCAAAACTGTGTAAGCCAGTGGTCCAAAATTTCCATATTCTTACCATCGTCAGGCCCTGCAAGAACAATTTTTAATTGCCAGGTACATTGTTTGTGATATATATATATATATATAAAATTAATATAATTAATAATAATAGCAAGTACAGGATTTGGGAACACTGATTTTTATAATAAGGAACAAATATAAATTTGGAATGTGACCAGACTATGTCTCCTTTATTCTTACAGTTTTAACAACAACTATTTAGACAGCGATGTGCTAAGAAATAAACAGTTGTTTACTGTGGAAAAAAATACGACTAGTATTTCCCAGGTATCTCAGTCCCCTAGACTCTGCTGCATGTTTTCCTCCTTTCAAAATGTATTATGTTTATACCCTCTTTTAACCTCCTGAGCTCTGGTCCCAGGTACAACTACTTCATTTCCCAATTTAGCAGAGGAGGAGGACTCTTATTTGTTGATAGTGTCATATTTTACGCAGCACACTTCTATGAAAACAGATAGACTCATCCACTTTTAAGATGACTGAAATTAAGAAGAATCTCAGAAGACCTTCTCCAGTACATGAGGCAGAACATCATCCTTCCTCTAAATATAGTATTAGAAAAGGTTAAAGAGAAATATTTTACTTACTGGTTGATTCTGACCTGGAAGAAACATGAAACTCAATAAATACATGGGGGTGAGGGGAAAGAGCAGGTGTGTAATAAAATATGTTGCAATCACAAAATGTCTCCAACTTGTTGTTTTGCATGATTCAAGTCTGAAGATGCTAGTACCATTTTTGGGACATACTAAAACGCAGGATATATCCCATTTTTGGGACATACTAAAACGCAGGACATGGATGGACAATTGGAAACAATGAGAGCAAATGGATGGACAATTGGATATAATGGGAGGAAATGGATGGACAATTGGAAACAATGAGAGCAAATGGATGGACAATTGGATATAATGGGAGGAAATGGATGGACAATTTAGTATATCCCCTATTTAAAACCTGTTTCCCACATCGAAGCAGCTGAGTATTAGTGCTGTCATTATAAAATGAGATTCCATTGCTTTTATAAATATATTTTTCACCAGTCTCGCTTGCTATTCAGTATAATTCTCTCTTCAAAGTATTTATCAACTTTATGTCTTTCTGTAGCTGCTGGATAAAACAACTGAAGAATTAATTTACGACAAATGCTTTCATAACTCAGCTGCCCACCTAGGAAATGACCGTTTGAAATTGCTTTACAGAGCAGTGCAGAGGGTCTTAAGTAGTTTTTTTATAGCACTATCGCCATCTACTGTTCTACGGTAGCATTGCACCCACACGAAGAAAGTTCACAGCTTTGTACATATATACAAACAATATTTTCTTGCCTGGTCCAGCAGGACACTTTATACCTTCATAGTTAGACTTTACCTGTAACCTTTAATGCCAGCTCCTTGTTGTTTGTTCCTGAAATCTGGTCAAAGAGAATTGTCTTGCAGACTGCTCTTCAGAAGTTCCTGTCTTGATTTCAAATGATAGTTAAGAGTTTTCCTGAATAAGGTTACCATCTATGCACATTTTTAAGGGACACTTATGAAAAATACATGTTCCAGGCCTTGCATTGGTACCTTGGCAACCCTAATAAGAATTTATGATCTGTTCTGCATAATCGGCTGAAATATGGATAATGTAAGTACAGGACAGAACATACACAAATGGATTCTGTCTCACACAAATAAGCATACCATGGTACCAGCTGCTTGTAGCCAGAAACAGTAAGATTTTTATGAGCTAAGGAAATTCCTTCTCCCCAAATTGAATTTGGCCAAATTTATGATAGGCGGAGTTACCTACGGTTACAGAAGCACAAATCAGCCCCCTAAATCATGACTGGCTCTTTTTAAATAAAAAAAAACCCCCACAAGATTATAAGAAACAATAACTGGCTGAGTTCTCTTTTTTGCCTCCTGGCCTCTCTGGGCACCAGCTGTAGTCACATTTCCAGGCTAGAAAAGTACAAGAACAGCAATAGTAAAGCAAGTTGCAGTCATCATTACTTTATCACAAGTTGCAATTTCAGGCTCTTAGGAACCCAGGACTCAGTGACATTGTTTCCATGGAGCAACAGGGCTCAGTCAGGGCCAGATTTAGGATTTTAGTCCCCCTAGGCAACTCAGGCGGAGGCGGCTGCCCCCCCCCCCCCTCCAGAGCTCTGGCATGTGTGTAGGCTGCCGTCTGAGCCAGGGAAGGAGACAATGGCTGTGTCCAGCACAGAAGCAGAGTCTCTTCCTCCACACTCAGCACCAGCACAAAGAACATTTGCAGGACTCAGGGACAGGTGGGGGCTTCCAGGCTGTGGTGCTTCTCCAGATGGGGCTATGCTACGAGGCAGCGTGGGTGAGGCAGTGTGGTGGCGGGGGGTGGGGCGGCCATGACCAGGTGGGAGAACAGAAGCCCCCAAACCTCCAAAACAGACTGATCCCACAAAAGAAAAGTCTGCTGCCCTAGGCAGGTGCCTATGTTGCCTGCCCATAAACCCTGCACTTGGGGGGCTTTGCAGCAGCCTGAGCACCACTTGGAAATTTTCAGAGCAGCAAGTGGGGAGGCCAGCACTCCAGCCCCCACCCACTCTGAAAATTTCCCAGCGACACTCAGGCAGCTTGCAAAGGGTCCTGCCAAGAAGGAAGTTTCAGAGGGGAGGAGTGAAGTGCTGGTCCTACCTCACCCACTTTGAAAAGCCTGACAATGTTGTTGCTGCTCCAAGGGGACCAATGTGAGCTGGGACAGCAGCGCTGCCTTTAAGGCAGGAGGCCATGACGACTGGCTGTGAGCCCTGCTCCTGAGGCTCATGGTGGTGGCTTGTGGTAGGACTCCCACCTGGGGCCCTTGTACAGCAGCTAAAGCCTGAAGTAGGACTCTTGCAGGACTAAGATAAGTTCCTCCCACCATCCTGGAGGCCCCTTTCTCTTACTCCTAGTGGGCCCATAACTGAGACCTGGGCCTGGCCCAGTCTTGCTATGGCCATACCTAGACTTGCAATTAAATTGTGAGAGCTGGCAACTCTGGATTGGGGAGATGCTTGAGAAGACACTTCCTTGCCTCAGCATGCTTGGGAATTGGGGACCCTGGAGGGTCCTCATCTAACAAAGAGCTTTGTGCAACTGCACTGGTCATACATGAGGTCCAGACACCCTGCTTCCTTGGCTGAGTGGGATGGGGACTATTTGACATTGGAAATCAACAGCCTCTTCTTTGCTGTGATTTTGCCCAAATGTGTTGCTCTTCTGTGCAGAGTCATTATCTTTCCCCCAAACCTTATGGCAGATGCGGGGGAGTGAGGGGAGACTGGCAGAGCACAAGGGGGACAAGCCCTCCTGACATACTGAGTCATGGCAGGGGATCAACTGCAGGCTGACCTCTGGCAGGGAGCTCAGAAATGAATGCTGAAACAGTCATGGCCCCAATGCCTGCTCGCTGCTGCCACCAGGAATACTCATGTGTGCAGGGAGGGGCTCCTTCATGCTGCTGTTGCCACCATCTCTCATCTGCTTCCTCCCTGCTCCCTCAGAAGGAGCAGCCCTGGCTGGGCAGCCGAAGCAATCTGAACATTTATTTGGGGATGGGCTATTGCAATCCCACATACCTCTAAGTTGGTGGGAAACATGTTCCCCACAATAATTACATCCATGCTTCTGAGCAGGGTCAACCTAAGAATTTGCATGGCCCAGGACAAAAATAAAATGCAGGACTCCAATGGCCCCACCCCTTTAACAACTGGCAGTCCGGTGTTTGATTATAAAAACAAAGTGGCATACATTTTCACATACACACTCGTGCACACCAAAGCATTTTTAGACAAGCCTCATTTCTCTGGACTTCAGAGTCCAGGAGCAACAAACTCATGTACGAGGGTGGGGTTGGGGTTTAGACGTTCACCCCCCACTATTGGAAGTCAGTGGGTGCCATTGGAAACAGCAGGCACTGGGGAACTCGTGTATGCTTGGAGACTCAGACGTCCCTCGTTATCAAGTCCGGGTTCCCTTTACAAGCCCGGGTCTCCAAGCATATGCGAGTTTGCTGGCGCCGACTGTTTCCAATGACGCCCAGCTGACTTTCAGTAGTGAGGGTGAACGTCTAAACCACACCTCACCCCTGTGCAAGTTTCTTTCTCCCAGACTCTGAAGTCCAGGAGAAACGTGGCTCATCTAAAAACACCCCCAGGCTTTCACACGTGCACTCACACGCTCCATCTCTCGCTTTCACACAAATGCCTTCGGCAGGGGGGATTCGGGGATCAATGATTTGCTGAAAGTGGGAGTGGGGGACAGGGCCCTGCCGGAAGCAACCGCACCAGGGCTGAGAGTCATGGGTGGGGAGAGAGAGCACTGTTTCGGGGACTCAGGAACACAGACATGGCCTCCCCCTTGGGCTGACACCATGGCCCCTACTAGTCCTGCTTAAGGCTGGTCCTGCTTCTGAGCACACTGCAAAACCCGTCTATCTGCTGGCGATTTGGAGAGGAGCAGAAACAAATGAGGCTCTGCAGTGCCTGTAGTCAGGAATGTGGGGGGGACTGTTCATCACATGGCAAGTTGTTGCTTTGCTGGTAAGTTGGGATCTGCTATTGTTTATTGGGCTTAAGACTTGTCAAAGATAAAATGACACACAAGCACTAATTGCCTTTGCCTTTCAGTCGAAGCTAGGTGACTACTAAGGGCTCATTCACACACGCAGCTACTCTGAGGTAATAACTGCCCTGACTTGCTTTATCCTCACGCAAGCAGAGATATTAAAGGGAGCAGGAACAGGGTGTGGTGGCCTCTGCCAGGAAGTGGGGTTAGCTCGGGGAGGGAAGATTCTGTATTGACAGAGATGCCTGTCTGTGCAGTTCAGGCAACTGGTTTTTGTTGTTGTTTTTTCCTTTCCCAGTTACCACTGCTCCAGGTTTGACCAGCAGTCTCTGAGTTTTCATGCACCAGCTCCAAGCAAAGTCCCTATTTCTCCAGGTTATCCAGGGGGGATGCTAGAACAATTTCCAGGGGGGGGTGGGACTAATAGATACGGCCCTGCCCCCTTTGGAGCATTGTGACTTTACCGTGCTCCAAAGTTGGCAGTCGCATGCCCATTTCGGAAAAGAGCAGGAGAGTCCTCTCCCCTTTTAGCATGGACTTACTCTTTTCTGGATCAAATCCCCTGGGAAAGGCATAAACCACTTCCCAGCATGCACCTCACTTCCTGGTCCTTTTGCTTTCAGTGTTTGTGTTGTGCACGATCAAGCTGTTGCTCCAAAGCAATTGCTCCAGAGTTGCCCTGTTTGTAAGAACATCCCTTCTCTCCCAAGTGCCATTTTCAAACCTTCTCTTGGGTTTTAAACTGTTAAAGCACTTGGAGCCTAGGATAGGTGTTTATATACATATATCAAAATGCATCAATAAATGCATAAAATCATCTCTCACATACACACAGCAATAGCTTTGATTCATCAGTGTGGCATATTTAACAAACCAACGGTAATCATTTGGGGGCTGTATTTTATCAAAGCTATGTTTTGCCTACAGCAAAGCACAGACTGTCAGACATTTACACCAACATGGCATATTTTAATATTGGAATCTGGAAAATAATTACTCCCCTATTCTGCTGCAGAGTCCCAAAGCTGTAATACGGAACAGTTGGTTCATTTCTATCATTGCACTGGGTTTGTGTTGCACTTCATTCTGCAGACCCTATATCCAGGATGGGGAAACTGATGCCCAGGGGCCAAATCCAGCCTGTGGCTATTTTTTTATTTGGTCCCTTTCTAGTTCTTGGACCTGATCCAAGGATCCAGTTCCTATCCGCAAGCTCTGAAAGACAGAGCTCAGGAGAAGGGAGCACAATCGAGGCTGGTCATACGCGGCCGGAAATGGAAGCGCATCACCCGCACATGCGCGTATTCAGCGGCAGCGTCACGTGTGGAACGGGCTGCCGGCTTTTTTGAAAACAAGTGCGGGCGCTGCCGCACTTGTCTGAAAACGGCCTTAGGGTGATTTCAGACGAGACGGGGCAGCATTCGCCCCATCCCGGAATCACCCAAATGTTTCCCCACCGGGATCACTCCGGCACGTCCAAGAGACGTGCCGGCTGATCCCGGTGGGGAATCGGGGAGAGGGCGGAGCTGTGCGGCGTAATGTGCAGCCACACGGCCCCACCCCCCCACACTTCCCTGCCGCCCGCCCTCTGGGGAGATGGGCGGACGCCGCCGCCAATGCGGCCGCAGCACCTGCCCGATTTGACCACGGCCCGGAATCCCGCAGGGGAGTCCGGGCCGTGGTTGCCGGCCAAAAGTTACTTTTTGTTGGTTACCGCCGGGAATCTCTTTGACCACGCTTGCGGCGATTGTCCGGCGGGGAGCCCCGGAAGCATGGTTGAAATTGACCCCATGTGGGAATCAACCGTGGTGAACATCTGGCGGCCACCAAACAGACGTTCAGGACACTTTGGCCCCATGTGGGTATTGACCGTGGTTCACTGTGATCTCGTAACGTCTGAAAATACCCTTAGATAAACTGTCTCAGAACTGAAAGAGACAGCAAATAAGTTATCCACATTGAATATACGACATTACGGAGAGCTTGGCAGTTAGTAAATAACTATCTGTTAACCACTGAAGTTATTCATCAAACCAGAATATTATTTACCAAATTACCATTTATTTTTTATCACATTACCACATAACCAAAGCAGTCTGGAGAGAGGGAGGGAGCTAAAAATAATAACAACAACAACAACACAAAGTCAGACAGTAATTAAATGGTAATGTGCTAATCTGTAAACTGAATATCATTCATATCTGACCAGATGCCAGGTACTGCAGATACCGCAATATTTATTTATTTATTTGCCGCCCCCTCCTGCTACAGCAGCTCGGGGTGGCTGGATACCAAATAGTGGCTGGATATCCAACTGGATCCCCGATATTAGCAGGTACTTGCTTCATAGCAATGTAAGAAGTACCATGCCAGGTGAGACCAGCATCTAAACCAGCATCCTTTCCCAGACAATGGCCAGCTCTGGTAGATCAAGAGAGGTACGTGGACAGGTCATGGAGGTGTGTGGCCCATCTCCTGTGGACCTCTCCCAACTAAAAATAAAAATAGTCATGGGTTTAAGCCCCACTAGTAGGCGTTTATGGCTCTATACTCTAAAAATGTATCTAGTTTCCATTAGAAGCTAGTTACACTGCTGGCTTTTATAGCCTCCTCTGGCAATGAGTTCCACAACTGTATTGTCCGCTGTGTGAAAACGTACTTCCTTTTGTTTGCTTTAAATCTGCTTCCATTTACCTTTAGAGTGTGTCCCCTTGTTCTCTTAATGTGAGAAAGGGCAAACAGTTCCCTATTTACTTTCCCCATGCCACTCATGATTTTATAAACTTCTATCATAGCCCTCTTAATTGTTTCTTCTCCAAGCTAAACCGCCATAACCTGTTACGCCTCTCTTCATATGAAATTTGATCCATCCCTTCTATCAGCCTGGTTGCACTTCTCAGAACCTTTTCCGTTTCTATTCTATCTTTCCTGAGATGGGGCAACCAGAACTACACATGATATTCAAGGTGGGTAGGGATGGGCGAACGCAGTTTGGAAGTTCGGACTTCGGCCCAAACCCGGCCTGTTCGGACGACCGAATCCGAACACGAACTGACTGAACAGAACTCAATTCCGAACATTGAAATGACCGAACAGTTCAGTCAGTTCGGATCATGTTCGGGTGGTTAAAACGTGGTGTCAGTGTCAGGTCACTGGAAGGCCAAATGTGGCAGGGAGGGGGAGTCAGCTGACTCAGCTGAGGAGCAGACTTCCAGGCACCAGGGGTGGAGGGTGGAGACTGGCTTGGAGTAGCAGCCAGCCTGCCCAATCACCATCCCTTTTCGCCTCAGACCACTGGCTTCGCAGTCTGCGATTGGCCAAGGGCTAGGTTGCATGGAGCCAATGGGGCTTGCGGTGAGGCGGGCGCAGCAAGAAACAAAACTGT
>QEPC01009579.1:1947314-1975149 GCA_003113815.1 Sphenodon punctatus
GTCCCAGCCTGCCTGCCCTACTGCCTCTCATGCCACGCTGCCTGTCTGCCCACCCAGCTTGCCGCTAAGCTCAAAGCATGCCTCAGTCTGCCTTCCTGCCTCCCATGCCAAGGTGCCTGTCTGCCCACCCAGGTTGACTAGTTCAAAGCCTGCCTCCCCTACTGCCTCTCATGCCACTCTGCCTGCCTACCTGCCCGCCTGCCCAGGTTGCAAATCTGGAACCCTGACTCAGTCTGCCTGACTGCCACTCATGCCACATCACCTGACTGCTTGCCCCCACAACCAATGTCTGCTGGTTCTAGTGCCAGTGGCCCCCAGGCCAGGCCTATATGCTGTCTGTGCCAAGGATTCTGTACCCTGGCAACCAATGTCTGCTAGTGCTAGTGCCAATGGCCCCCAGGCCAAGCCTATATTCTGTCTATATCATTGTTTCTGTGCCCCAACACTCCAATGTCTGCTGCTTCTGCCAATGCCTCCCATGCTCTCTGTGCCACGGGTTCTGGGGCCCGTCATTACACTCACAGCCACTGTTCAACCGCATCATGAAGCAGCCACTCCAGCCCCAGGACCCACCATCAGGGTCCTGGGGCCAAGTTACAGGCAGGGAGGGCTGTGACCAAGATCCAGAAGCTGCCACTCTAGTCCCAGGACCCACCATCATGGGTCTGGGGCCATCATTCCTCGCATGGAGGCGATGTCATTCCACCGCATCAAGAAACAGCCACTCCAGCCCCAGGACCCACCATCGGGGTTCTGGGGCCAGGTTACAGGCAGGGAGGCATGTGACCAATACCTATAAATTTGTAAAATAAATAAATAAATAAATAAATAAATAAAGCTGCCACCTTAGCCCCAGGACCCACCATCATGGGTCTGGGGCCATCATTCCTCGCACACTACGCTGTTGTTCCACCACATCAAGAAGCAGCCACTCCAGGCCCAGGACCCGCTACTAGGGTCCTGGGACCAAGTTACAGGCAGGGCGGGCTGTGGCCAAGATCCAGAAGCTGCCACTGTAGCCCCAGGACCCACTGTCATGGGTCTGGGGCCATCATTCCTCGCACACTGCAATGTCGTTCCTCCACATCAAGAAGCAGCCACTCCAGCCCCAGAACCCTCCACCAGGGTCCTGGGGCCAAGTTACAGGCAGGGAGGGCTGTGGCCAAGATCAAGAAGCTGCCACTCTTCTAGCCCCAGAACCCACCATCATGGGTCTGGGGCTATCATTCCTCGCACGCTGTGCTTTCGTTCCACTGCATCAAGAATCAGCCACTCCAGTCCCATGACCCACCATCAGGGTTCTGGGGCCAAGTTACAGTCAGGGCGGGCTGTGGCCAATATGTATCTAGAAGCTTCCACTCTAGCCCCAGGACCCACCGTCATGGGTCTGGGGCCATAATTCCACACACGGAGACGATGTCATTCCACCGCATCACAAAGCAGCCACTCCAGCCGCAGGACCCACCTACTATAATGAGATGGAATATAACACACAACATTTTATATCTGCCTGCCTGCCTGCCTGTGTGCGTTCCTGTACCTGCTGCTACCACCAGCTTCAGCACATAGGGATAAAAGATTGGGACAGGTCAAACGAAGCTCGTAAAAATAAATACAACTTTTATTAAAACTATTTACATAACAACAACAACATAAAAACCAAAAGCAAACATTCAAAGGAAACTTCTACATTTAAACTAGGAGTCTCTGGGTCTGTCCCCTGGGACTTGGGGGAAAGGCAACAGCCAGGGTGCAGCACAGGGCTGAGAGCCAGCCACCCGGGACTCTGGCAGCTTGTAGCTGTGGGAGACGGCAAAGTTCAGGGCCCCTTCCATGTCCTGATGCCACCTAGAGAGCACCTGGCGGTACATTTGCCGGCGGTCCATCTCAGCGGAGACATACTGGTTGTATGCCTCCACCTTCTGCCTCTCCACCTGGACCGCCTGCAACTGCTCCACCAGGCGGTTCTCCATGGTGGCTGCAGACTGCTGGACCTCGGCCATGAAGTCCCGTGTGGGCCGCTACAACTGGGCCCGAAAGGCCTTGGCCTCTGCATTCTCCTGTGGCCCGGGGGTCTCCACATCAGGGCTGGAGGGGGCGGGGAAGGGCATACATGCCTTCGTTTCTGGGTTGCCTTCCCCCCCTTCTTCTGGCGCTGAGGCTCCATGACCACGGCCACACCAGACTCCTCCGCCTGCCGCCTCACTCTCAGGCCATGGGTGCGCTCAATGTGGATGATGATATGGTCCCCTCTCTCTGCTAGCGGAATCTTTTATGGAAGATCTAAAAAGAGCAGAAAAAGATAGGAACATAAGAAGTGCCATACTGTGTCAGACCAATGGTCTGTCAAGCCCTGCCTGCATTCTGTCTCCACAAGTGGGTGGACTGGGTGGCCAATCTCTCTCTGCAGGGGACTTCCGTTCCTAACAGGTCATAGGGCAATTCATTCCCTGTTGTTCCAGTCCCCGTGCCATACCTTGCATGTGGCGATTCCGTCGCCCTTGTCATAAAACCTCCAGACATCCGACCTTGTCCGCCGAATGTCTGGGGGTGTCACTGGCGACCTCCGCCTAGGGGTCCTCCTTGGCCTGGCACCAGTGCTGGGGCCGGCATCCGATTCCTCTCTGAAATGGGAACACATTAAGAACACCAAAGTAATATCATGCATTTATGATGATGCCTCTAGTCCTCCCTCCTTGGGGTGCTAGGGATTGCAACTGGAAAGCACGTGCAAATCCTGCCCTCTAGAGGGTGCTAGTGGATGCTAGGGATTGCAACTAGGAAGGCTCACACTGGCCCATTTGGTAGAGGTGTGCTACATTAATAAAATTATTATTATTATCATCATGAGCCCAAGAAAGACTCTTCTGCAATGCATTATCAGTCCTATAATTATTTGCATTGAAGTAGTGCTTACGGACCTTCCCCTTCCTCCCCCTGCACACACACACAGGGACCCAGGACCCATTGCACCAGGCACTGGACAAACACTTAATAAAAATCTAGTCTCTCTCCCAAGAGTTTTACCTGTGGGAGATGCTTGAGGTACCACACTTTTGTTAGGGACAATGCCTCCATGGATTGATCTACAAGTGCAGAGGGAGTGATTTTTAACATTTGCTAGCCAAGATGAGCTAGCTAGCTTTGTTCAAATGCACATCAGGCTCCACTGCACCCTGACCCACATGCATGCATAGGTCCTCTCTATACTCTCTGGAGGACTACTCTATAGTACAAACCCCTTTGCCCTGCAAAAGACTCTGTCCCCCACTGGAGGAATTTGGTTTACTACAAGTTACATCAAGGCTGACCAGTCAACCGCGATCAATGTTTTGGTTGCCCATTTTAGACCATAGTACTCTGACCAAGAATTGACCAAAGCTGGTTGCTGATCATTCATTTCTCACAATTCATCCAGCTGTGGAGGATTCTGTCTGCTGACATGAAGCATCTTGACTCTCGCAGAGATGAGTTAGCTGCAAGAGCCAATGTACCACCTCCACCCAACTGTAGAAAAACGCCATAAATGCCAGCTAGAAGCTGTTTAACTTGGACTGGCGAGCACAAGATGGGTTTTCCCTCTCCCATTCAATTGGACGTAAGACATTCCCATCTCTGCTGGGGCTGCAATTGCAATTCCTGCACTGGAAACAGACCCAATTTCCAAATGTTTTGATGGACTGAGAGAGTTTCTCTGGAGAAGCTAATAATATGTAGGTAGATAAAATAGGAGCCACACAAGCAGCTCCTGCACAAACACTGAAACTACCCAAACCCTATTTTATCTGTGCAGTTTAAAGGTTATATGAACGCCCTGCTAGGATGAAAACAAAGTAAACATTATCCCAGAGGGTAATAAATTAAAGAAAAATCCTAGCCTATTAATCCTCAGCAAATGTGCACTCTTGTATCTCTCTATCTCTCTCTGTCTCAGTTATTTCCTTGACTTGCTGGCAGGAAGATATATATGTAAAATTGAACTGGCACCACTCTCAAACACATACACATGTTTCACTCTATAGATCGGGCCAGCACTTTCCTCCGAGACTGTCTCAATTTCTGACTCAAACAGGTCATTATACCTATGCCCCAATCCATCACTTCCGAAGCATCCTGTGACGAGACTGCCATTGGAAGCCAGTGCAGTGAAACCAGCTGTCTTCTGTCAGAGAGCAAGCCATACATTTTCACATTGCATGTCCTAGTTTCTTTATTCCAAACATATTCCTGTTTATTTCCTTATGGAAACAGATATCCGTAGTGCACCTGCTTTTTTCTAGGAAGTGTCCACATAACACAAACAGCTAACATTTTACCATTCATATTGTGGTTTTTGCAAATTAAGATACTTAATTAGAGGCTCTAGCCCTGGTTATTGATACCAGAACAAGATCATTAGGCCACTATAACTATGCAAAATAGTATCCAAACTATGAATAACTGGCTTCATTTCAGTTTGTAGTAACCTGACAGTAGTGACAATATACACAGGGCTGGATCCAGGCAACTGTAGGTTGTGTGACCGCACAGGGACCCGCAATACATCGGGTCCATGAATAAACTTGAAATGACAACATGTGTGTGAGAAGCACTGGCATAAAACAATCAGCCTACAGATCCTCTGAGAACAGGGAGCTCCTGCCCAACTTGTTGGAGGGCCGACAGCTCATGAGTCCATTGTAAATTAGAAATGGAAGCATCCAGAAACATTTTCTTTTTAAATGCCCAAGTAAATATGTCCATCAAACATAGCTACTTAGGAGATGACCACCACCACCATTTTGCACTGGACCCGAACTTCCTTGACAATGTATGACACAATCATCTTCCAAAGGTTTTAAACTACATCAGTCAAGTAGGTGAATTTTTGAAAGATACAGCACAGGATCCTGAGGTAGGTCTAACTGTGTCCCTACTATTAACTCCTAGCATGAGCAAGAAAATAACTTCAAGGTGGAAAAGGATCGGCTTTTTCCAATTGTGAATTTAGGCTGAAGTTTAATTTCCATCAACGAGTCTTTAAATATCATTGAAATGCATTAGAAACAACCACACCAACTTGAAAGTGAGTGAGGACAATTAGGGTGATTTCAGATGTTACGGGGCCCTTTGGCCCCATACCGAAATCACCGAAATCATTCCCCCCCGGGATCACCCTGTAACGCCATAGCAGACGTGCCAGGGGGATCCCGGCGGGGAATGTGGGAGGGGGCGGGGCCGTGCGGCGCAATGTGCAGCCGCACGGCCCCGCGGCCGCCAAACAGACGTTCGAGACACGGTGACCACAGGTGGGTATTCACCGTGGTTCACCGTGATCTCGTAACGTCTGAAAATACCCTTAGTCTTCATGTCCAAGTTCAGTTTCATTCAGTTTGTTAAATCAGTCAAACTTGTCAAATATTCAGTAAATTTACCAAATATGCCAGGGAGGCAATGCAAATGTTTGCATTAAAAAACTGGCTAATCCCATTTGCAACTTCAAAGTTTGCAATTTGGATGCAGATTTGTAGAATTCATCTTATGCTTGCTTTGATGAGACTTTCCAATTCAGTCTTAATTTGCTTCTCTGCCTTAGGGATACAGTACCCTAGTATACAAAGCCAGAGTCATCTAGTGGCTAAGGTGATGGGCTTGGACATCTTAGCCATTCACCGGGTGGCCTTGGACAAATTGCTCTCAGCCTCAGTTCTGATTTGTAAAATGGGAATAATAATGACCTACCTCACAGGGCTGTTGTGAGGGTGAGCTAGATAAGGATTGTAAAGCACTTTGGACACCATTATGATAAATAATAATAATAATCACAATAAAAAATCCATCTGTAATCTAGTTTTTTTCTTACTCTGGACATGTTTTATCTCCAAGTCTCAAACATGCTGTCTTACTGTCACAAGTGGAATTTTCCTTACCCAAACCCCTTTCTAATGCAGACAACCAGCATGTCCCCTGGAGTGGCCATGTAAAGGAGTTTCTACTATGATACTAGTTACCTACCTCTACTTCCCTTCCTCAGAAAGGCACTGTGAGGATTGATGAATATTTTCATGCAGCTTTGGCCACTTACTATGAAGTGCCATATTGATGGCATATTTTAATCATCTGAGTGTACAACCTGTAAATAGCAGTTACTTACCAGTAACTCTGTTCTTTGAGAGTGCTCTGTGAATTCTCACTAATGGGATCTACTTCCTGCTTTGCAGGCACCGGAAACCTCCTAGTTAGCAGTCTCCAGGCAGAGTAGAGCCTGGAAAAGACTAGAACAAGGTGAGGGCTCCACACCTCCCTTCCCCCCATCCGCCCTGAAGAAAGCGCGGGCTCCAGCTCACACGAGAGCAGGATCAGATAAAAGGGGGGAGGAGCCCTCGCCGCCTCAGTTCCTTCCAATCCCGTTGCGGAACAACCGACTAGTGGTGTATCTGAGAACGAGGGGAAGGCAGGCGGGATGTGATAATTCGCGGAGCTCTCTCAAAGAACAGTTACTGGTAAGTAACCTCTATTTCTTCTTCGAGGATCTCCACGACTCACTAATGGGAGAGTGAGTAGCAGTTATTATCACCTACCTCAAGGAGGGTGGAGGCGAGGATATCAGTCAAATAAAGAATGTAGAACTGCTCTGCCCACAGAAGCATCTGCTCTGGCCATGAGGTCCAGCAAGTAGTGTTTCATGAACATATGGATTGACGACCAAGTAGCAGCCTTGCATATGTCCTGAATGGGCACCACACAAGTTTGCGAGGGAATGGGCCATGACTCTGGTGGAGTGAGCGCAGACACAGGCAGGCGGAGATTTCTCTGCTAGGTCATAGGCCTTCTGGATGCAGAGAAGGATCCATTTGGAGAGTCTCTGTGAGGTGATTCTGACACCAATTCTTTGGCCACCGTATGAGATGAAGAGGGCGTCTGAGGCTCTAATGCATCTAGTCCTGTCTAGGTAGAACAATAGGATACGCTTGACATCTAAGCGATGGAGTATCTTATCAGCACGAGATGTATGTGGCCTTGGAAAAAACACTGGTAGGGATATGGTTTGATTCAGGTGGAAAAGAGATACAACCTTTGGTATGAAAGCAGGGTCCATACGTAGGTCTACCTTGTCCTTGTGGAAACGTATGTAAGGAGGGGAGGTCCTGAGGGCGGTCAGTTCACTAACTCTTCTGGCAGAAGTTATTGCCAGGAGGAATTCTGTTTTGATGGAGATGTTCTCCATGGAGCAAGTAGTCATAGGTTCGAAGGGAGGGTTCATCAACTTGGTAAGGATGAGGTTAAGGTCCCACTGGGGGGTCGGGTGAGTGTTAGGAGGGAAAGTTTTCATGATGCCCTTCCAGAATGTTTTCATGAGAGGGTGGGAGAATAAGGTGCTCCTGTTGTCAGGTTGTAGGCGAGATGACAGGGCTGCTAAGTGGACCCTGAGAGATTGTGTTGATAAGCCAGAGTCATGTAGATATAGAAGATAGTCAAAAATGTAAAACATGTTTAGATGGGTTAGGGAGATGGACTGAGAGGTACACCAAGTCGTGAAACGGTTCCATTTGGCGGTATAGCATGCTCGCGTGGAGGCGCATCTAGAGTTCAGGAGAATGTCTGCAATGTTGCTGGGGGCATCCTGGATTATGAACCTATCAGCCAGGTGCAGAGATGGAGCGTTGTAGGGTCGTGGTGGAATATGGTCCCGGGATAATAGGTGTGGTAGCAGCAGGAGGTGAGAGATTTCGCTGGTCATCTCCTGGAGTGTCTGGAACCAGGGTTGTCTGGGCCAGAAGGGTGCGATCAGGATCATGTGTGCCTGATTGGCACATGCCTTTCAGAGGACCTTGTACATCAGGAGGAGAGGGGGAAAGGCATATAGGAAGTCCCCATTCCAGGATATCACGAAGGTGTCCGATATTGATCCTGGTTCTGCCCCTGCTCGACTGCAGAATCTGGGGAATTTGACGTTGTCTTACATAGTGAATAAATCCATGGTGGCATTCCCCATTTGTTGCAAATGTCACAGAGTACTGAGCCGCAGAGGGTCCACTCATGGTGGTCTGTGGCACGGTGGCTGAGTTGATCAGTGATCGTGTTGTCCTGGCCCGCGAGGTGGATGGTGTGAATGTGAATGCCGTATTCGATGCTCCAGAGCCAGATGCTTTGGGCTTCTCTGGACAGGCGAGTGGAGCATGCGCCTCCCTGTTTGTTTATATACCACGTGGCAGTGGAATTGTTGGTAATGATGAGGATATTTTTCCTTACTATGTGAGGGAGAAGTGCCCTGAGGGCCCAACGGATGGCCCTGAGCTCGAGTATGTTGATATGGAGTTTTTGTTCCTGAGAGGACCATAGGCCGCTCACCTGTAGGTGGTCCATGTGGGCTCCCCAACCAGTCAGGGAAGCATCAGTGGTTATGGACTTTTGCATAGGGGGCGGCATGAAAGGGGTGCCCTGCATGATGTTGTTGTGACGTGTCCACTAGCGTAGGTCGAGAATGACCTCGGGTGGAATGGAAATGTGCATATTGAGGGAGTGGACAGCAGGAGTGTAATTTCAGGCCAGCCATTGCTGGAGGGTGCGTAGATGTAGTCGGGCATATGGGGTGACTGCAGTTGTGGCCGCGAGGAATCCCTGGAGACGGAGGAAGAAGTGGACCGTCCTCTGTGGACGTGATGGGAGGGATAGTATAGTTTGACGTATGACCCTGAACCTGTCGAAGGGGAGGTATGCTCTGGACACAGAAGTGTCGAGGACGGCCCCTATGAATTGAAGTTGCTGCATCGGGAAAAGATGCGACTTGCGGTAGTTTACTATGAGTCCGAGGTTTTGAAGTAGTGAGAGGGTCACCTGGAGGTGGTTTAGAAGTGTACGTCGTGAAGAGACTACTATTAACCAGTCGTCCAGGTATGGAAAGACTCTGATGTGCTCCCTTCGTAGGTATGCAGCGACTACTGCGATGCATTTTGTGAACACCCTGGGTGCAGTGGAAAGGCAGAAGGGAAGGACTCTGTATTGGAAGTGTTGATTTCCTACAAGGAAACGTAAATAACGTCGATGTGCTGGGTTTATAGAGATATGGAAGTAAGCATCCTGCAGATCGAGAGAGGATAACCAGTCTCCCTGGCAGAGACCCAGCATAATAATGGGGAGGGTAACCATACGGAACTTGAAACTTTTGATAAATTTGTTTAAATGGCGAAGGTCAAGGATAGGTCTGTATCCCTCATCCTTTTTCGGTACGATGAAATAGCTGGAGTAAAACCCAGAGTTTTGTTCTGAGGGGGGAAACTTCCTCTATAGCCCCCTTGGAAATCAGCTTTAGAATCTCTGCTAGTATTTGAGCTTGGGGAGGGGCGGGGGCACAGGGTAAGAAATTGGGAAGAAAAGAGAAAAATTGAATAGAGTACCCCTGACTGATGACCTCTCTGACCCAACAGTCAGAGGTTATGGACTCCCAGGCCTCGTAAAAGGGTTGGAGACAGTTACCAAAGGTAGTAGGATGGTGAAGGACTCTCTCGATCTGCGTACAATTAAAAACGCTGTTTGAGGTGTTGGGTGGCGGAGGAGGTGGAAGGGGGTCTACCCTTTGCTCTTTGCTTTATGTACCGCTTTCTGGGTTGGGAGGGCGCGGCCTGTTGCTGTTGATATTGAGCGGGGAAACGTCTATTCAAATTGAAGGAGTAAGGGGCTCGTTGTTTAGACTGGTAGGAGTAGGGGGCGGAGGAGGGATAAAACCTCTTTTTAAAAGTACGTATAACTCCTGTAGAACGAGCCGTCTGAGAAGTCTCCTTTATCTTTTTTTAAGTCTCATCAGTGGTGACTGTGAAAAGGCCTTCCCCATCGAAGGGTAGGTCCTTGATTCGGGTTTTGTTTTCTGGGGCTAAGGCGGTGGAACGGAGCCATGCATGCCATCTTAAGGGAATGGCTGAGGCCATTCCTCGAATGTTAGCATCAGCTATGTGCATGTTCGCAGTTAGCTGGAATTGGGCTATCTGCATACCTTCTCTTTGCAGTGCTGCAATCTCACTAGGGTCGGATGCCCTACCTAGCTGGGCCCAGAGCCAATGTTGGTACCCACACATTGCAGACGCATAATTAGAGGCCCTAAGAGATAGAGTTTCAGAAGAGAAGATCTTCCTCCCAATGACATCGAGATGCCTGCCCTCCCAGTCAGCAGGTGAGGTCTGGATGCCACCAGATCTAGATCTGAGAGACGCAGCTGCAATGACAAGGGAGTTGGGGGCCGAGTGCTTATAAAACATGCTGGCCCCCTCCCTAGGGATGGCGTATAGCGAGTCAGCTAGTTTATTGGTGGTGGGGGCAGAAGAGGGTTTGGCCCAGACTGACCTGGATGGTTCCATTAGTTGCTCAAACATTGGGAGCATTATGTGTCCCAGTTCCCTGTCCCCAAAATACCAAATACAGGGCCAGATTGGGTCTTTTTTTACAACTCTGGAAGGAAGTTTAGGTAATGCTGCAGTAAGTCGTTTCAGCATGCCCTGAAAGGTCTTAGAGTCCTCAGTGGCCAACATGAAGTTTGGGTCAGATATAGCATCTGGGGGAGGGGGCGAGATATTCTGGTTCTCCTCTGGAGTAGAGATAGAGGTGGAAGAAGGTTCGGAGTCTTCTGACAGAGCCTCAGTCTCAGGGAGTTGGGGGGGGGGCTGATGAATGGGTTGGCCCACTAGCGAGATAAGGAACTCAAATCCAAAGGAGTGGTCTGACCGTGTGTCCTGTTGAGTTGCAGGAGCTAGTGGTGCTGGCGGTACCAGGAGCTGTGCCTGCAGGGTCTCTCAGTGCTGAGCCCACTCCTGCACAGGGTGAGGTTCTGACGGTACCAGCAGCTGTGCCTGTAGGGTCTCTCAGTGCAGAGCCCGATCCTGCACGGGTTGAGGTTCGGGAGGAGGTCGCAAGATGGTTGCCATGGGTGGTACCCTTGGTGGTGCCGGCGGAACATACACGGTAGTTGGCTGATAGAGGGTAGTACGCTGGGGTCGTGCGGAATCCGACGGTGCTGGGTATGGGGACCGGCTGCGAGAGCGGTACCGATGAGCTTCATGGTACTGGTACCGGCGGTACCTGGTGTCCCCATAGGAGCAACAGGAGCATGGTGAACGAGAGTGCCGTTCCCTATTGTGCCGCCTGTAGTCGCTGTCCCATGCTGGAAGGACTAATCTGTTCTCTCACGTCATGGTAGAGAGAGGAATGGGAGTGAGAGCGGTCATAGCAACGGATGAACGAGGGAGAGCATGACTCCCTATCCCGGTGCAGTTGCTGGAGAAGTGGAAGGTTCGCCAGGGCTGCAGGCATAGGTACGGTGAGACGCGGTACCGATGGCGCAGGTACCAGTCCCTGGGGGCAGGCAGGTCTGTCAGTGCAGGTAGGTCAGCAGAGGCAATTAGGGAAGTGCTGAGTGTGGAGCCGACAGAGCAGGGGGCGGTACCAGGGTGGTCGGTGCTGGGGGTTAGCATCACTGCCGAGTCAGTTAGCCGAGCCTGCTGCTCGGAGGAACCTGCCTCTGCATCCAGAGGGCGAGGTGTCCGTGATGCCTCCAGACTGGCTGAGCGCTTTTTCTTTTTCTTCTGCTCACCATGCCTCTTAGTGTGATGCTTCTTGGTCCGTGGGGCACCTTGGGTCTCAGCGGCAGCTATGACAGTGGGTGTCACAGTAATCATTGGAGCGGGAGCGGTCTGGGACTGTGACTCCGCGCTCATTGTATTCTGGGTGGGGAGCCTAAGAGGCCCCTCTTCACCACCCTGAAGTGCCTGGCTAGTCAAGATAGCCTGTAGGCGGAGTGCTCGTGCCCTTCTGGTCCTGGATGAGACTGTGCAGTGCTTGCAGGAGCGCGTGTTGTGTGCTTCTCCGAGGCACGCTAAGCACCTCTCATGAGGATCACTGATAGAGAGTGTGGCAGGGCATGAGCTACATCTCTTAAAGCCTGGTAGCTTGGGCATAGTCCGGACCGCCGCGAGGGCGGTCGGGCTCGGGGCAAGCCCCTGAAGGAAGAGAGGTCTAATCCTATCTAAATAGGTTTTAACTCTTTTAATTTTCTAACTATTAAGCCTTTTTTTCTTCTTTTAGGAAAAATGGAGGTGTTCCAAGCGCAACACGGTTGAAGAAACTGAGGCAGCAAGGGCTCCTCCCCCCTTTTATCCGATCCTGCTCTCACGAGAGCTGGAGCCCATGCTTTCTTCAGGACGGGAGGGGGGAAGGGAGGAGCAGAGCCCTAACCTTGAGTCTTTTCGAGGCTCTACTCTGCCTGGAGACTGCTAACTAGGAGGTTTCCGGTGTCTACGAAGCAGGAAGTAGATCCCATTAATGAGAATCACGGAGATCCTCAAAGAAGAACTTAACATGTCTGCTTCCTTTGTTTGAGTATTACAACAGCTTGATCAGAAGGCCATTTCTTCAGAAGGCTGCAAGGGAAGGTATAGCTAGGTTGGAGTGGGCCCTGATGCAGAAGATGGAATCCCCCCCCCCCCCGATTTCCTCTCAGTGGCAGGGGATGAACCTGTACCCAGGTGTGTGGGCTCCCTCGGCTGCACTACCTGTCCCTATTATAGTTACACCTTTGGAAGGGTGCAAGAGTGAGGAAAGAAGTCAATAATTCCATGGCCTCTGAGGGGAGGACAAGAGGTAATAGGTTTAAGTTTCACACAGGTATAGTCACAATCACATTCAGGCCGCATTCACACCTGATGCCCAGTACTGTTAAAATGACGCACAGGCAAAAATGCGGTAACGGGGAGGAGTCCAATTCCAGCAGTAGCGCTGGTGTGAACAGAATAATGCTGCGGCTTTGCTCGCACATGATGGGGCACAAATCTCAGCCCTGTCATGCGTGAGCAAAGCCGTGGCAGAATCCCATTTGTCGTGGCAGAACCCCATTGGCACCAGCGCTAATGCTGGCATTGGGCTCCTCCCTGCCGCTGTGTCTTTTCCCGCGTGTTGTTTTAACAGTGCCAGGCATCTGGTGTGAATGTGGGCAGTCGAAGAAGCTCCCAAGGGATTTTGCGGAGATGAATTCAATATATATATTATTTTTTTTACCATTTACACATGGAAAAGCCCAAGCTGCAATGTCTTCTCATTGTAGCAGACTGACAGACCAATTCTTTAATAAAGAGAAAACAGAGTTGCTTTGCATACTTACGTTGCATTTGAGCTAGCTGCGGTGTCACACCATTCATGAATCACAGAGAAAGTTAAGAGCATTGTGAGTATTTACTGATTCGCTTCTGTTCGCAGCAAGAGTGTGGAGGAGGCAATTCAAAGGCATCACAGTGCTGAATTGGCCCCTGGTCTCCAGACAATCAGCACCGCAGGACTTCTTTGGCCTTTAAAATCTGAAAAGCCACATACCGCACAGCATGCGGTGCATTTTGCATGGGGCAGCAGAGAATCCAGGGGTGATGGGTTATGCTGGTCCAATAGCTAGCCTCTCAATGATGTCATTGAGCATGATGTTGCTGTTTGAAGTGGTGCTGAACTTCTTAGAGGGCAAGTTGCCACATGGAGAAAAGCTGATGATAAAAAAAAGAAAATCTATAAATGCCCTATTCATATGTACGAGATGCATGTCGCTGCTCATCACCCACCAAGCACTTCTTTTGTCAAATTCTACTTTGCAACTGATGAAATAAAATATCTGTGGTGTTTGATAATGACAGAGCACAGCTAGTTTAAGGCTGTTGATGAATAGCGGGACCTTGAGCATGACTACAACGGTGGAGCAGTGCTTGCTTGCCACATCCGAAAACAAATGCCAAGTCATTTTGTTCAGGGCCTTCTATTCATCAATTCCTTTCAAGCCATAAGCTGGAAAGTAGCTTTAAGAATATTCCAGTGGAGGAAAGGTACTAATGAGACCAGAGCCTGGAGGAATCCCATGCTAAGGCCCCCCTAAAACCTCTGACCTGCCAGAAATTGAGGGGGTAGGCAACAGGGGGTAGATCACAGGGGATTTCTAACTGTCCCACTTCCCCTAAAGCACCCAGTCCTAGCCATTGTCAGAAACAGGGCACTAGCAGTGCTGGTTTTAGGCAGACACAATCCATGCAGATGCATTAACACTGAAACGAAGAGTCAGTTTCATATTCATATTGTTCTTATCTATAGCTAATAAATATTAGGAATGTGCGAACAGAACCTAGTTTGGAAATTCGGTTCGGTTCAAAAATTGAGTTCGGTTCGGTCGACCGAACTAGTCGAGTTCGGTCAAATTCCGAACTTCTGAACTGAGTTTGTACATTCAAAACTGGTGTTTTAAGCTCTTTTTGGCCTTCCAAACTGGTTTGGATTCGACCAAACAGTTTGGTCGAATTCGAGTTCGGTTCGGAAGTTCAGTTTGGTCGACCGAACTAGTCGAGTTCGGTCTGAACTCCGAACTTCCAAGCCGCGTTTGCACATCCCTAATAAATATTCACACCGCCTATCTCAGGTATTTCATTTTGGACAACTCGTTTATTTCACCAGCACCTTCAGGGAGATTGGCCTAAGGAGAGGAGCAGATGAAAGTCACCCTCTAATCAGTCCAGCTTCTGGCTGAGAAACACGCTGCCTAGAGGCACGTGAACAACCCCCCTTCCATCCAGTTTATTTCACCAATTTGGATCCTCATTCAGTCATTTTAAAGGCTTTGTTTAGTCACTTTGAGAATTCACTTTTGGGACTCTTGAGTGCTATGCCAGTACTAATACCGAAATAAAATACCAAAATGACTGAAATAGCTGGGAGACAAAGTGGTTCAAATGATATCTTTTATTGGACCAACTGAAATGGGCAGACAAAATGGAAATGAATAGCTCTTTGTATCCACTTTGTCAGTCCCAAATCAAAGTGGGCAAATTGTCCAATACGATATTTGCATCCGATATTGGTTTCAGCTCTAAAATGCTGGCTGCCCCAAGAGAGCAAGATGCTCCCCCACTTTGATCTGCTGCCATGGTTTGTTGCTCATTAATATATCCCTGTCTCTCCTAGATTGTAAGCCCCTTGGGACAGGGACTGTCTCTAATTGATTATCATTCAGTGCCAGATACATTGCTATATAAATACTTAATAAAATGTATGTGCTCACCGCATGGTCTGCTGAATATTTGAATCAACCTGGCAACAGATTAAAGGAAACAAATCATTTCCTGTTCCTGATGCTAATGTCTGCTCTAAGTTCCCAATGTTCCATCTCTCCAAGTCTGTTTTTGTTTTGTTTTTTGCAATCACCCTAGTCCCGAGAAAGGGTGCAATGGGTGGGGGTGGGGGGTTAGAACTGGAGGAGGCTGAAGGAAGCCGAGGGAAGGACTTGAGAGGGGAGAGGGCAGGCCAAGACCAGTAGATGGGGTTTAGAGCAGGGAGAAAAGGGGAACCTTTCAGAGGTTCTCTGATGGCCCACAGCCACAGGGGCAGAGCAGGTTCATCACAGAGGTCAGGGGGAGAATGGGGACCAACACAGTATACAGGGCTGGGGGAACAGAGGCTAGGGAGAACAAGACCAAGGTATGGGGGAAGCAAGGCATAAGGTTACAGAGAAGCAAAAGGTGCGGCAGAACAGGGGAAAAATAGAATGAGGATGGAATACCAGGGAGCCGGGAGCGGAGACGGAGACAGAGGGTGCTGTCCAATGATCCTTGTCACACACGATTTGACACCGGGAAAGAATCCGGAAGGCAAAGCATGTGCAGGATTTGTAACGTGGGACTTCCCCCATACACATTTTTGCCAGCGATCCTGTACAGGATTGCAGAGCTGGATTTCCCTAGGATTGCTGGCAAAAATGCGCAGGGAAGCACTCCCACATTACAAACCCTATGCATGCTTTGCCTTCCGGATTCTTTCCCAGAGGCAAATTGTGTGCGGTAAATCAATCAATCAATCAATCAATATATTTATACCCCGCCCCTCCTGCAAACAGCTCGGGGCGGCTAACAAATCTCAATAAAACAATATTTTTTAGTACTGTGGGAAAGCTCCTTGAGTTTGGGAATCAGAACACCGCTTTTACACATGACAAAAATGGGTTCTTATAAGTGCTCGAGATAATACTGGGTGTTCTAAATGCTGGAGTTCTGTAATGTGTGAACGCACTATTCCCCTTTTATGCAGCAAGATCTCTCAACCTTGTCGCAGTCACATCTCCTCACAATTCTCCCCACATCCTACCCCACCCTGAAGAGTGCATTGCTTTCTATACCTGGCCAAGCAAGCGGAGGGCTGGGCCCTAAATCCCCACTCCTCAGCCCGATCTCCAACACCCAAGAGTATACATTCCCCTTCCCATCCTTTCCCCCACCCTCCCAGGAGCTATTTGCTTTCCAAAGGGGGTGGTGTGTGCTATGGGAGAAAGGACAGGAAGTGTGCGGGGCAAACAGGAGACAGCACTGCAAGGCTAAAAGGGACAAGGTGAGTTCAACTAGGGATGTGCAAGCAGAACACGGTTCGAATGTTCGACCGTTTGGTCGTTCGGTTCGGGAACCAAGTTCGGGTTTGGTCATTCAGTTCAGGAACCAAGTTTGGGTTCAGTTGTTCAGTTCGGCAGAGTTCAGTTCAGCCAAACATTCGGAAATCGGTATCAATATCGATATTGGTGCCTATATCAATACCAATTTCAAAGATTTTATTATCGGTATCATTTGGCCCTGAGACACTAATAAGTTTGTTATTTTTATGTCTCGTTATATTGTTAATGTTTGTTTTTTTAAAAAGTTATTATACAAGTTATATCTGTTACCAGCTGAGTTTGACCTGTCCAACCTTTTACCCCTCTGTGCTGCCTTACGGGCAGCAGACCAGCCTCTCCTACTTCCCTTCTCAATGTCTTCCAACCCAAAGATGCACACAAAGATTTTATATATATATATATATATATATATATATATATATATATATATGTATATATATATATATATATATATATGTATATATATATGTATATATATATAATTTTTAATTCAAATTTTTAATCTAATATTATATATAGCTACACTAAATCTAACTGCTATTAACTATTCTAAAACCTATGGAACTAAATGGAATATCTAATTAACTACAAAGGCCTAGTCCTACAAACACACTATAAAACTGAATCACTAGACTATCTCTATAGTGAATCACTAGACTGAATCTCTATCTATCTCTATAACTAAGCTAACTCCTACAACTATATATATCTATAGTAACTATCTAATATCTATCTATCTATCTATATATGGACGAGGGGAAGACACAGACAGCTCACACCAAACAACACTGTCGTGTCGTCAGTGGCAAAAGATAACAAATGTTCTTAATCTATTTTATTGCATCCTTTTAAATATTTGAAAACTGTCAACATGTCCCCCTTTAATCAGGGACCGCATGTTAATTGCATTTTCTCCACTGGAGGTACCTGAGTAGGAACTCTCCAGCATATGGCTACAGTCTCCCAACCACACAGCCAGAGTTCATTGCTTTCTAGCATTGCTTGTCTTTGGGACCATCTTGATCACCATCCCCCCAAACTAGAGCTGCAATAGGTACTAAAATTAATACCTGAAGGTGATGCCTGCATTTTCAGGCACCTCACTGGCCACCCAACAGGCTACCCGAGGACCAATCGAGTGCCCAATGCCCAAATATGTGAGCATTACCCTGAGAAACTGACAAGCCGGAAGTCAGGGAAAAAACCAATGTTTTTAAATGGCAGGCCAGTTTCAAAGGCAGGCCAGGGCTTCCCCCACAGAGTGCTCTGATAGGTGCTGTGGTTGGGAAACCGCTTTTGAAACTGACAAGCACCGGGCGGCTGAGAGTGCAGTAGAGCCTCTTTTAAAGGCCAGCTGGCGCTTCCTCCCCCCTACAGTGCCTCTCACCTGAGAGGCGCTGTATTGGGGGAAGTGGCCATTGAAAGTGACAGTTCCTGGCTGAGACTGCCATGGAGCATCACAGCCAAGGCCTGTCACTTTCAAAGACCAGCCGGTGCGTTTGAGCAGCCTGTCGGGTCCCGTTCAGGCATCAATGGGGCCCGAATGGGGCTGGATCAATTCAGGCATCCCAGATTTGTCGGGGATACCCGAATCGTTGGGCATTTTTAGACCAGTGGAGGAATCTAGCAGATTGACAAATCCACTCTTTAAAAAGTCATGTGGGGAGCATTTACACGCACCGGAAGTCACCATTCGCCATTGAAAACAGCGGCGCCCGGTGGCTCACGTATTATTTTTAAAACCAGATTTGTAAAACCTCAGTTTTACAAATGGAACCTTGGTTTTACAAATGTGCTTTTAAAAATAATGCATGAGCTGCCGGGTGCTGCTGTTTTCAATGGCAGTTGGCGACTTCCGGTGCGTGTAAACGCTCCCCACATGACTTTTTAAAGAGCGAATTTGTCAATCCACTAGATTCTCCTGATCGTCTAAAAATTTCCTTCACTTGCCCATTTGCAACTCTCCTCCAAACACACCCACCCATGCTCTTGGGCTAGAGGGAGCATTTCCTTAGTGCAGCTCGGCTGCTCAGATATCACAGTGAAGCACTTGCTGAGATGGGCAGGCAGGATCTCAACAGTGCAATGACCAAATGCATCAATCACCCAATGGGCTTCCAAAACGTGGATTGTACACGATTGCCAAACCAAGTACAGTTGTTGCAGGTATTAAAACCAATTGCTGGAGCAGGAATGTGTCAAGCTGAACTGTAGCGGCGGCTCCTTTGGCACAGCCTGCCAGCTCACAGATTGTCAGGTTTTTAAAGACCTCCAATGAGGGTTTTGCTAGAGGTAAGAGCAGATGGTGTATGCCCCTCTCTGCAGCTGAACCACAAAAGATATAGGAGTTTAAACGCAGTCTGCCTGTAGTGCGAGTCCCTTAGCTTGAAGCAAAGATCCCTGAGCTTTAGCTCTGGGGCTCTCCCAGTGATGCAACTGGGGGCCCAGGGAACTCACTCCTGCATATATCCCTCCACCAACCTAGCAAAGGGCTAACCAGGCACCCTGTGCAGTGTGCAATAGTGGCATAGGCAAGACACTGTCATGTGCCACTCCTTTCCGGCTGCTGCACTGGGAGCATTAGTCCAGGATGAGATTGCTGACCAACACAGAATAGAGTGGAACCATGACTTCTCATGACTTGGAAACGATGCTTCTGTTAATGCAGCCGAAAACTGCATTAGCCTTTTTAGCAGCTGCACCACACTGCTGGCTCACGCTGAGTTTGAGATCAACTACAATCTCTAGATTGGGTAGATACATAGGGGATACTTGGAGTGGTCTGTCCCCCACCCCTTGTTCACTCCCAGATCCTGGACTTGGCAGGAGTTCTACAAGACTTCCAGAAATCTGGGAGGGCATGTCCCCCACATGCCCCCATGCGAGTCACCTATGATTTCCTTGATTCTTAGCAAGATATTTGAGCTACTGATGTAAGTTTTATTGGATACAACAGCTGAAATGAGTACCCCAAAAATCTGTTGAAGCTGCAGTACCCAAACCAAAAATTGTGGCTTGGATAGTAGCCAATACCCATTTGCTCTCCATCACATCTCTGTTTTGCTTTTTTGCTTTTTCTTTTTTCTTTTTTTTCAATTAGGGTATTTAGGGTATATTGATAATTTGGTTACATCATTTTGGCAATATCTGCACTACTGCACATACACAGCTGCAGAAAATGATGCAATCAAAATACCAGAATGAACACTCCCCCCCCCCAAATAAAAGCCACCCCAAAATGCCTGAACTGAAAAATGGAAGAACGAAAAAAACAAAATGGAATACCCCAAAAATCAGTTATGTGGATATCCATTTTGGTTGCAGATAAGAAGAGTTACCAGAAAATGTGAATACTGCCTCTGACCACTAAACCCACTACCAGTTCCAGTTGTATTGGACACCGACACCAACAGTGAAAGCTCATGATTCAGTATTTTTGGTGGTGCTAAGGGAGTTTGAGCCAGTGGCAGAAGGGATGGGTGTGGGAGGAGGAGATACACAATACCTATTATTACATACACATTCTATAAAATTCAAAACCTCTATTAACTTTATGAACATTAAATATATCTTTTGTTTGTTCCGGTGAATTTATTACTGTTTGATTTTCATCTCCCTATTATACAGGAACTGTGCCCATCTTCTTTTTCTGTTCTTTCGAGAAGCAAAGCATTCAGTCACCCTATCGTTGAAAGTAGAAATGCCTTCTCTTGCATCTTCATATACAGATTGCCCTGCTAAGGCGTTTCACCTCTGTCCCTTGAAGAGGTGTGACTGGAATTATTACCAACACCTTTGATATGTCATTGGAAAGTACGTTGAAGGTCACTTTTCACCAATAATTTAAACAAAATGCTGACACTTTTCAAAGCAATAGCCTCCATGTTTGTACAGGGCTAGCAATTCCCTGATCAGCTTAGCATGGAAAATGACGAACAACATGAGATATTTTAACTCTGGGCATGAGGAGTTACTATACAAAACAGATTCCAGCCCTACAGTCAGTGGACCCCCCTGGTAGGGTTGCCACCTATGCACATTTTTAAGGAACACGTTTGAAAAATACATGCCTTAGGCACCAATGCAGGCCCTGCAACATGTATTTTTCATAAGTGTTCCTTTAAAATGTGCGTAGGTGGCAACCTTACCCTGTGCAGAAAGGGGAGGAGGGGAAAGGGTTGACGCCCAGCAGTGAGTGAGCCTGCATAGGGAGACAGCTAAAGGCTCATTTGTCCTGGGGCTGAATTGCAGTTATAGTCCTGATGTATGTTTTCTTTCCTGGACCTGCCCCCTGTAGAGCATCATCACAGCATGACAGAAAGGATGGGGTTCCATCAGAAAGGGTGTGACAGTCCCTTGCCCCACCCCTCCAATGATGTGGTCCATGCCTCTCCAGGTCTCCTCCCAGAGCAAGGTGGAGACCCTAGCCAGTGAGCCACAGGGCAAGTGAGTCTTTGGCAAACTCCTTGCACAGGTGCAGCAAGCGAGTCACCTTACTCGATGATCAGAGCCTTCTCGTTCCAGATCTTCTGCACCTTCTCTTTCCCACCGTCCTTGTATGGGCTCAGTGGGGCTTTGGGGAGACAGCCTCCTAAGGCTCCCCATCTTTGTATCCTTAAAGGGGTGATTCCTAGCCAACAAAGCGGTGTAGGTTTGTTGTTAGCATTAGAAGTTCCGCAATAGGATAATGAGTAGCTCCCTAATAGGGCAACAGAGGTAGAAATTTGTAGAGGGGCTGATTCCCATCAGTCCTCACTGAGGAATGGCCAGTGCCCAGCCACATTCTTTATTTCCCCTCTGCAAAAACAGGGTTGGATTTAACTCCATCTTTCTGTTAAAACTCATCTTTAAGAACATTCCACGGCCTGTTACATTACTATGGTGAATACATTTTCTAGCCGCAATCGCAGCTAGAAAGTTAAAGGTAGGACCGTCCCTCTCCTCTTCTCTCTTCACTGGCTCCCCCTTCCTGAATGTATCCTGTTTAAACTCCTGGTATTCACGTTCAAAACACTCCACAACCAAGTTCCCCCTTACCTCTTGGACCTAATCTCCCTACGCAATCCTGAACGCGCTCTCCGCTCTTCCTCTGTCCCCTCCCTCACTCTCCCTCGTTTCTCCTGCTCACCTAACCACCTTCGACCCTTCTCCCTCGCTGCCCCCCATGCCTGGAGCTCCCTCCCTACCCACATCCACCTTGCCCCGTCCCTCCGCTCCTTCAAATCCCTCCTCAAGACCCACTTTTTCCTCGCCGCCTTTCCCAATGCCTGCTAGTTGTTCCCCATATACTTACTGTCTGCCCTCCTCTGCAGACTGCTGCAACCAACCTGATTGTAACCAAGCCAGCACACGCACCTGAGACTTTGCATCCACTTGAATGTTTGTTTGTCTTCTCCCCTGTCTCTCCCATTGTCCCCTCTCCCTGTCTCCCCACCCCTTGTCTTTTAGATTGTAAGCCACAGGCAGGGACCGTGTCTATTTCTATGTTCTGTACAGCACCAGGCACATGACTAGGCACTGTAATTAGTTTTAGTTTAGTTTATTGAGGTGTGATCATTGATCATTGCCATAAATAATAATAATAATAATAATAATAATAATAATAATAATTAATAAATTAATAATTAATAATAATTAATAATTCAACCATTACATTGGTACAAAAGACTCCACCTTAGCTATACAACAAGTGCCTATAACTTATTTGTAATCAACATTGTTTAGAATCTACGAGGTCTAGCTCCATCAAACAAAGTATACATTTTAAATAAATAATGTAAGATAGGATATAAAACTCTTAGGTCAAGCTAGCAGAGGCTTGAATTCAAGAAAATTCTTCCTTAGCCCCATTACTCGCATTAAAAACTGCATCACACTGCACGTTATCTTGGGGTCTATATCCAAAAGGGCCATCTGCATAAGAAACGATTGCGAGGCACCATAGTATTTCCCAAGAGGGGACTACATCAAATCACCTCAGATTGAGTCATAGAGGTGGCACTCAAACAGGAAATGTTGCATGGATTGCACGGCCATGGCGTCAAAGGGGCATAATCGATCCCCAAAGGGGATCTGTGCTACCCATCCCTCCAGAACCCTAGTAGGGAGCACATTCACCCTAGCCGTAAGAAATAAGTGCTTTTCTCTAAAAGATGCACTAGACCCCACATAGTTCGCCCCGCGTCCCAGCTAGGGAGCCCATGATGGATACCTCACCAGATGGCGGGATTTAGCCACCAAGGACAAATCCTCTTGCCTGTCTATATCCCAGAAACAGGTAACTGTCTCTCTTTTAGCTATTTCATATCCTCTAGATCCTAAGTAAGCCTCCGATGTACCAACGTGGGCGAGATAGTCCGCGATAGCCCGGTGCCATGGGCTAACAAAGGAATCCAAAAAAAATATCATGCAAGAGATTGGGTATTTTCAGACGTTACATGGGCCTTTGGCCCCGTACCGGCACCACCGGCTTCGTTCCCCACCGGGGTCACCCCGTAACGGCACAACAGACGTGCTGGGGGGATCCCGGCGGGGAAAGTGGGAGGGGCCGTGCGGCGCAACGTGCAGCCGCACGGCCCCGCCCCCTCCACGCACCCCGCCGCCCGCCCTCCAAGGAGACGGGCGGTGGGGCCAATGCGGCAGCGGCGGCCAGCCGAACGTGCCACGGCCCGGGATCCTGCCGGGGATCCCGGGCCGTGGCGCGCGGCCAGACGTGACTTTTCCTTGGTCACGGCCCGGGGTCCATTTGACCACGCTTCCCAGGACCTTCCCCCGGCTAGCCCGGGAAGCATGGTTCAAAAGAACCCCATGTGGGGATTGACCGTGGCCAACATCTGGCATGCCACGAACAGACGTACGGGACACGGTGACCGCAGGTGGGTATTCACCGTGGTTCACCGTGTTCACGTAACGTCTGAAATCACCCATGGTCGCAGGGGGCTCTACTTGCTTTGAGCCAGAAGAGGGCCGCTTGCTCCCAAGCTGCGGCTATCCACCCTCACGTGCCCACCTCAAGGTGGGCAGCAGCCACCAGGGTCCCCTTAGGGAGATTAGTGAGGGACCTCAGGAATTTAGTCTGTAGTGAATTTAAGGTTTTCCCTCATAGGGGAGCCCATATCGAGGAGTCATAAAGGAAAGATGGTTTTACCTTGGCCTCCAAAACCTTAACTGCCATTTTTAAATTCCTCCTCCCTGTTCCAGCAAAAACCTCAAAATCACTGCAGCCTAGCTTTTAGCTTGCACTTCGGCTCTTTCCAAGTGCACTGCCCACCGTCCTGAGCCTCAAAATATAGCCCCAGATATTTGTACCCTTTAACCTACTGGAAACAGAAACCATCTACAGTCCATTGATAAACTCTCCTGCTTCATGAGAATACTAGAATATTAGATTTGGCACAGTTAATTATCAAATGGTTATCCTGGCAGTAGTCAACAAAAGCTGAGAGCTGCCTCAATAGCCTGATCCTAGTTTGAGATAAAAGGACTAAATCGTCCGCAAAAAAGAGGGCCCCAATAGATTTGGACACTAGTTTTGAGGGGAAATATTTTTCCTGCCTGGTAGTTGGAATAAAATCGTTGATGAACAGGCTAAACAGGGTGGGTGCTAGTACACATCCCTGTTTTACACCCTGTTTAACCTGGACGTCTGATGTAAGATGACCCACCTGGTCCACCTTAATCACCACTGAAGTGTCCGCATACAAGATCCTAATAAGTGCCAACAATCTAGGTTCAATGCCCAGGGCATGAAGCTTTGCCCAGAGAAGAGGTCTATTAATTGTGTCGAACGCCGCCTTTATATCTAAAAAGGCAGCGTACATCTTCCCGTTTGCGACTCTATATTTCTCTACTAGATGATGGATCACCAAGCAGTGATCCAGCGTCACCCTACCCTTGAGAAACCCTGCCTGCTCAGGGTGGATTATCGAGTTACTATCTATCCATTCTGTTAGCCTCATAAATATTGTTTATGTTTATTGTGGCATTAGTTTCCGCCATAGCCAAACAAGACACTACAGCCATAGGCCAGCAGCACAATACACAATATAACACACAAAACGAAAACAATAATAACAATAGAAAAAATATTATATACATAATACTTCCAATAAAATCATCCAAAAATGTTTTAAATAATCTGATCAATCACCCCCCTATAAATGGGGATCCGATGGTTAACATCTGCCACATAACAATTGACTCTATTGGGAGTCCAAAATGGCACCCCCTGAGAATTCAATGTCCATAGACACTCAAAAGTCTAGGTGATAGAATAGTAAGGTTAAGCAGGGATGAAAAACCTATTTCAGCCAAGATATAACAGGTATATCGGTCAATAACCTAATCAATAAGGACTTGCCATGTATTTTGCTTATCACACTAATCAAGCTAATCATCCTGTAGTTGGCTGGGTCTGACCTCTGCCCCTTCTTATAGATGGGAATCACCACGGCCTGAGTCCAACCATTGGGCAAAATTCCCGTGTTGTTAATTCTGGTGAATAGCTTGGTCAAAAGTGGTAGCCACCATTCTATATTTCCTTTTATGTCCTCGATAGGTATCAAATCTGGCCCAGAAGCTTTACAATTGTGGAAAGTCTCCACTATTTGCTCCACCTCTGCTTCAGTAGCTGGGGGCCATTCTAGAGTAATCTGTTGAATCAGCCCACCCTCTCCTATAGCCGAGTTCGTCCCCTCATCCTGATCTATCTGGGACATTTCAATGAAATTAACCCAGTCTAGGGGTGCAATCGGTATGGGTCGAACTGCTCTTGGGGCAATTGTAGGTCCATTAATAATTCGCCAGAAGCTCCTCGAGTCATGGGAGGTGCTTGCTATCAAGAGGTCCTGCCACTTCCTATCCTGGTATGATTTCTTTTTTGACCTAATTAAATCCTTATACACTTTTTTTCTTGAAAATACCGAGCAGGGGGAGATGCAACAACACCCGCTCGATGTTCTCTATAGGCCTTACAGTCCTTCCCCCTGGCGCTCCGGCATTCGGCATCAAACCACCTTTGATTCGAGCGAGAAGCTGGTCCATGACGCCAGTTCTTTCCTGTTGCCCTAAGATTTTGTTGCTGGAGGCGAAATACCAACTTGCTATAGGTCTCCACCTCTCCCTCCTCTCCTAACCCTAGAATTAGCTGGTCCCTGTCTTTCTTGAGGTCACTAGACTCCAAACAAGTCCTCCAATAAGTTGCTACTCTTTCTGACCACCGTTGATAAATAGCAGCCACCAATTGTTCTGTGCTATCTCCATCCCATACGTCATCCCTGCCTTGGTAGAAATGAAGCTAAGTGGTGTGCCAGCTCCCCAACCCTGCTGCTCGGTGTTCGGGCGGTTTGCGGTGGGGGGAGGAGTCCATGTACATGACCGGCGGTGGGTGGGGGGATGGGGGTGCAGCAGGGGTGCGCCCGTGTAAACACCATGGGCAGTGGGTGTTTGTGCGTGCACACTTCTGCCACACACCTCCACCCACAGAGCCTTCCAGTAAAACGAAGGAAGCTGTGTGCACACATGCAAATGCAACTGTGTGTATGTGTGTGCATCTGTTTGTGTGTGTGAGACATGCATCTGCATGTTTATAGAAACCTTGCAGCACAGCTGAATTACATTATGTGTGTGTATGTGCATGTGAGTTGTGTGTGTGAATGTATACATTTATTTATTTTATTTATTTTATTTTATGGATTTCTATCCCGCCCCATCCTGCAATGCAGCTCGGGGCGGCTAACAACAATAAATGCCTCCATGTGGTACATGTAACTGTGTGTATGGCCATTCTTAAATGGACGGTGTGGGTGGGGGAATGGGTGTGCACCAGCGGTGGGTGTGCGCCCGTTCCCATGGGCACACACCCACCTCCACTCACCTCCACCCACGGAGCCTCCTCCGGTTTGCTGGATGGCTCTGTGGGTGGGCGATGGGTGGAGATGGGTGTTGCACAGGAGCACGCACGCGCCCCCACCCACCACCCGTGTTGTCCGCACGAGCGCGCACCCATCCCCCCACCCACCACCGCAGCGTTTACATGGATGTCTGCCCCGCCACGCACACGCACGCACACACCCACACACACACACACGCACAGAGCGGGGGTGGGAAGGGTCCGTGTAAAAATGGCCTATGCGTGTGTCTTTATATATGTGTATGTGTGTGTATATCTGCGTGTGTCCGCTGATATACATCTTTTACAGTGTGTGTGTGTACTAAATGAGCATAAATATAGCCAAGGCATATGAGGGACAGATATACAGACACTCGTACATACAGAGAGTAGCGGGATATGCTATTCAAAGTAATAAAATACAACTTATAATATATACTCCATAAATGGTTTATTTTATTATAGTAAACCAAATTACTTAACCTTTTTATTTGATATTTCAAGCAGTAATATAACCTTCCAGCACAACACAGGTAGAACTGACTTTAATTCCTAAATGTCTTTAAGAAGGAAGCCCTGCATATTCACTTTTTAAACTGTATTTTAATATATTTATAATAAACATCTTCAAGAATTCATTTCCTTCTTGTTCTGAAAAAGGTTGTTCCACTTCTTATTCCTAGTGGGCTTCTCATAAGAGAAATTACTTGACCATGTCACCTTTGGTTCTTTTTTTGTTCAGACTCTGTACAACTCATTCGATTTCCAAGAAGTCGTCGTTGTTTTATAACTTTATTTTCTATTAAGAAAGAGATTTTTAAAGTATTTTTGTTAGAGTTATACACATTGATTTGAAATGAAATTATCATTGTAAATAATAGAAATCATTCTATATTTTATGAACTACAAATGAACTTCTTATTTAGCAATAAACAGATCTATACAAACTATTTATTATGCATGGATTAATATATTGTCATTGCCTAAAATTGTAAACTATTAATTCATCATTACTTTTTAGAACTTACCCATTTTGTGGATATCTTTCTTGATTTTTTTTTTCTATACCAAAAGAAACAAGTAACCATATCAGATATGTTTAACTCAAAATATTTTGACAAAATTAAGTGTACGCATTTTATTTGTTCTAAAGTTAAGTATAAAAGTAATATTTTCTAAATTCATATTACTTACCAATTTCTGTCATATTCTCCATAATTACTTTTCTGTACAGGAGTAAACAAACACATACAGGAGCCTGCCTGCAGGGGGAACACCTTCACCACTGACCTGCTTGCTGCTGGTGCGGGGGGGCTTGCCTGCCTCGCCGCTGCCGCCGCTGACATCTGCTGCTGGGGCCACCGCCGCTGCTCTCATCCCCGCTGGTCATCTGCGAGGAGAAAAGAACGAACGGTGAGGTTGGGGGCTAGGGGGGGGAACGCAGAGGGCAGCCACATGGGCTGTCCTGTCCCCTCCCCCCCCCCGGAAGTAGCGGGGGCATAAGGCCCCGGGGACAGCGG
>QEPC01009579.1:1979686-2026563 GCA_003113815.1 Sphenodon punctatus
ACGCTAACCACCCTTTAACCACCCTTGGTGGTTATTTATGCATGTTGCAGGGCTGTATTGGTGCCCTATGCAGCCCTGCAACATGCATAAATAACCACCAAGGGTGGTTAAAGGGTGGTTAGCGTCATGTCTGTTTTCACCCATGGATTCCATTATTTTGTTTTCTGTTAAAAAGACAAAAAGAAAAGAAAAAAGGGTTTTGTGGTTTAAAATTATATAACATAAATTTTAAATATCTTGCAACTATTATTCTGGTATTTTATTGTCCATTTTTTACATACCTGATTGTAAAACAACACACATTTGTGACAGAAGCTCTTTACGAGCAAATTGACAAGTTGGTGTGGTTGCCTGAGTGTGAGTTTCTCCACATCAAGAACCATTTGAGCTTTCTGGGGATCTGATTTCATTCTCTCTTCCAGCCTCTAGATGGTGATCTTCCTCCTCTTCCTCTTTTTCATGGGCCCTTCCACACAGACACTCTAACACTGATAAAATGGGTGTTACATTTTATCATACATGTTGCAGGGCACCCATAGAGCACACCTGCAGTCCTGCAACATGTATGATAAAATGTAACACCCATTTTATCAATGTTAGCGTGTCTGTGTGAAAAGGGCCATGTTCTCTAATTTTTTCTAAAGTACAACCTTTTAAAACACACACATTTGTAAGAACATTCAAGTCTACTCCTTTTAATGATAAAATATAATTTGAAAAATTATATAATTGAAATACTTACACTGCTCCTCAGTTTTGTCTCCAGATGCAGCCCCTGCAGTTTCCTGAAGAGATGGACTTCTAGATCTCTCAAGAAGTTCGTCAGCTGCTTCTTCTCCCTGTTTTTCTTTCCCCAAGCTTCCATCTTGTTGATAACCCTCCTCTTTTTAGTTTGTTTGTGAATGGGGAGCTACAAAAAACAAACATTGATGCAAACATTTCTTCAGACTGTTTTATTCAGACACATATGGTAAACTTCCAAAATAGTAAAGTTTAATTGTAAAACACATATAATCACCAGATCTACATTGATTTCTAAATGTTGGTTTCCCAGCAGCTCTCCAAATTTTTAGCATTTTATAATAAAATTCTGGCGCATCTTTTTTAGAGGATAATTCTGGTCCAACTTTAAAGAAGTCTCCTTTTAGTCATTTCCATTTGCTGCATCATTGTTCTTTTGTGCGACGAAATCTGGCCGCTGACATACCCCTCACAATCTCATTCCAAAGATCATCTGCAGGAGCAGAACTGCTGCTCATAAGTATAGGCACACCAGGACTTTTCCAGCACAGTCTTAGAAGCGACACAACTTCTAGGTGTCGCCAGTGTGGAGCCATTTTTTTAATGAAACAAGCGGCGTGATTGCCTCTGAATTATCTGCTATATGATTGGACAGCATGAAACCTGTAGACCTCTGGTGGCTCTTATGTTCCTTCTACTTTTACCCAATGTGACACTAGGTGTTACTAAGAACATGCTAGTGTATATTTTTGAAATTCTTAAGCACTATTGCAGTTGATTTAAAGATGATTTTGAAGTGTTTGGAAGGTGATAAAATGTGATTGTAGTGGCAGGAAGTAATTCTACTTTTACACCTGGTGTTCTAGTGGCAAAGTAGAACAGATTCAAGTACAACAGACTTGGTGTTGCGGCCACATTGACACCTAATATGGCTGCAGCAGCAAAAGCCCCGTGAAGCAATGACACAGGGTAAAAACAGACATGACGCTAACCACCCTTTAACCACCCTTGGTGGTTATTTATGCATGTTGCAGGGCTGCATAGGGCACCAATCCAGCCCTGCAACTTGCATAAATAACCACCAAGGGTGGTTAAAGGGTGGTTAGTGTCATGTCTGTTTTCACCCACAGTGGCGTGGAGGATGCAGGTGCGGAAAGTGCCGCCGGTGGGAGTGAGGTTCTGTCAAGCCTTTACTTGCCTTTGTCAAGACTCAAAATCAAGCCTCGACAGGCGCGAGTAAAGTCTCGGTGAAACCTTGTCCCACTGCAGATACTTCCGCAACCGACCTCTGCTTCCCTGCTCCCGCTTCTTTCCTTTCTGTCACGGGTCTTTTGCCACCGCCACCACCGCCATGTTAGGTATCAGTGTGTTCACATTTGTTTTTCATGGAGAATACCTCATTGTGTTATGACCACATAGATACCAATTATTCTACTTGCAAAGTGTCCCGTGGTTCTTGCAGAAATTTACAAGTCACTTACTTTATAAAATATCAGTTCTTAAATGAAGAACTTTTATTATCATTAATATTTATCCGGTCATAGACTTTTAACAGTTGTATTTGAAAGTCTTACGGTCTGCTTATACTGTTAGTAAACGATTAAATCATATTGGCCAATCTGCTGTTGGATTCAAAGACCAACCAATTTAGTATTTTAAAAACTAAAAGAGCTTTCCCTTTTTTTTTTTTAACATTCAAACACACAGTCAGTGGGAGCTTGGATTGAAATACTAACTAATCGTATTTTAGTATTGGAAATAGAACTTTAAGCACTCATACATTTGACCAATGGAAAACAAGACTTGAGATTGCCAGTTACTATAAATAGAGCAGTGTCTATTTGTTTTACACTTCATTTTCTCTTATTCATACATGTCTATTGTGACACTCTATAATGGACCGTCCCAAGCAGAGTCAGCGTAAAAGGGCAGCTGCAGAAGAAAAAAAACCCCACCAGTAACTTCTACCCCAGAAGATCAGTTCACAGAAAACTCTAAAGGCAAGAGAGAGAAAACTACAACCAAAGAATGAAAATGACGCTCAGAAAAAAGAAGCAGAGGACAAGCTTCTGCTAGATCTTTCAACCTCATATATATGTGATAAAGACATTTTGGAGGCTGTTTATGAGTGGGAAAAGACCTCTCCTTTGAGGACCGGGAGAAGCGTTTCTCTGATAAGTGAAACCATCTCTCTAAACAATACAAATTTAGCTTTTTTATATTAAAAACATTAATTTTAAAAAAGCTCTTTAAGAGCACAAAAAAAGCGCTCTTTTCAGAGCTACCCATTTTCTCATGAAATGAGCTGTTCACAAATTTAAAAAAAACAAAGAGGAGGTACTATTTGCTTTCTTTTAAACAGCTGAGAGGATGCTGGTACAGGAAGTGCCGGTCATGGAAACAAGGTTCTGTTTTCGTCAAGGCTCAAAATTGAATCTTGAGAAGTGCGAGTAAAATCTCGATATGTCAGTAGGGTCGGGGAGATGAGGGAATGGGACGCCCCCTCTCCACTCACACAAGACAAGCAATTGCACGCTCTGCACTGGCGACCCTGGGAGAAACTGACCATCAGGATAGAATGGTAGCCCTATACCCCAACAGGGGTAGCGGCCTCTATCACCATTGGGCGCAGGGCTATGGAAGGATGGCGTGACCCACTCACTCAAATGCTCACCCAAATGCTCCGAGGAGGGCTAGGAAGGAGAGTGAGGTGGTGCAGGGGGGAAGATAGGGCCCACAGGTCAGGAACAAGGGTGCGGGCACCGGGGCTTTCACACTCCAGGGGGAGGGGGGAAAGGGGGCCCCAGGAAGGGGATACTCAAGCTCCAGGGGAACACTTGAACCAGGGGAGAGGACACGGGCCTACACTTAGTCACCACACACTGCTGCCAGCTATACCATAGTCTGCACAAGCACTACACAGTCAAGGAACTTCGGGGAAGGAAGGGAACACAGGGAGGATGAGAGTGAGGGAAAACAAAGGGACATGAAATGCACAACAAAGAGACCAAAGGAATGAACACAAAGGAACTTATCTCAAGGATCAGAGGATCACACACAAACCCAGAAAACTTCCAGCGGCCAGCTTCTCAGGCTCTGATTACCGGCACTGCCATCCTGGAGGCACCGGTGTTATAAAGTTCAGGCCCTGCCTGCCTGTGTGCCTGCAGGCAAGTGGAGCATTGTTCTGGTGGGCAGGGTGGCTTGGCGTTGCATTGGGAGGCCCCGCGGTCCACCAGCGTCGCATTGTATGGGGTTGCCCTGGCAACCGGCGATGGCGGTGCTGCTGGGGGCACTGCCAGGAGTGATGTGGTGGGCACGGGGGCTGCATCTTGTACGGGCACTGCAGGGGTGAGTGTGTGGAGCCCCGACCACAGCTGTCCCCTAGGGAGCCGGCGGCTGTGGCTGATAATACCCCCTCTCAAGGCCCCCAGCCAAGGCGCCGGAAGGGGCCTGTTTTTTCTGGATGTCTGCGATGGAAGGAATGAACCAGTCGAGGGGTCGAAACCTCAGAAGCAGGTTCCCAAGATCATTCCTCTGGGTCATAACCAAGCCAATCGATGAGATAGTGAAGCCTCCCGCGGACCAGTTTTGCATCCAAAATGGCTCGGACTTCAAAGTCTGGACTGAGGTCATCTGGGGGAAAGGCTATGTCCATCGCCGGGGGTGCGGACGTGCGAGGGGCAATGGCCTTTTTCAACAGGGACATGTGGAAGGTTGGGTGTATCCTTTGGTAGCTGAACTGTGTATGTAACCTCGTTGACTTGTTTATGGATGGGAAAGGGCCCAAAGTATCGGTGGTCCAGCTTCATGGAAGGATGAGCTGAAACATAGTGGCGCCAGTCTACCCAGACGAGGTCCCCGGGTTGTAATGATGGTGGTTGACGGCGATGGGCATCCGCTTGTCTCTTGTATTGCTGTCGGGCTTTCTCTAAGGTTGCCTTAGCCAGGGCGTGGGTTTGTAGAATTTGTTTTACGAGAGCTCTGGCTGCTGGGACTTGAGATGAGGGTGAGTCGTGAGTACCCATCTGGGGGTAATAACCATATGTTACAAAAAATGGAGATTCTCCTATAGATGCGTTGGGGGCATTATTGTACGCAAACTTGGCCATGGGTAACCAGGAATACCAATCATCTTGTAAGTAGTTTGTATAGCAGCAGATGTATTGTTCTAGGTTCTGATTGACCCACTCCACTTGTCCATTTGCTTGAGGGTGGTAAGCAGTGGTTGGTCTCAGGTTCACTCGTAGGGCCTTAAATAGCGCTGTCCAAAAGTGGGAGGTGAACTGTGTTCCCTGGTCACTGATAACTTCGGAAGGCCAACAGTGTAGTTTGACCACGTGCCGGAGAAACAGTAGGGCGGTACGTTGAGCTGAGGGGAGTCTCTTGCATGCCATGAAGTGGGATAGTTTTGTTAAATGGTCCACTATAATGAAGACCATGTTATGTCCCTGGGAGGGGGGCAGCTCAACCACAAAGTCAAGGTCCAGCCATCATCAGGGTCCTAAAGGCATCGGGCATAGTTGTAGGAGGCCCATGGGGGCCTTCCGGTGTACCCTTGTGTGGACACAGGTGGAACAGTTATCTATATATTGTTGAACATCCAGGGTGATAGAAGGCCACCAAAAAGCCCATTGTATGAGTTTTTGTGTACGGTCCATGCCTGGGTGGCCTGCCAAGGCGGCGTCATGATGGGCCCATAAAATATGGGGGAAGGAAGACAGGGGAACCACAATTAGGTGATGTCTTTTGAGCAGACCATCTTCGAGAGTGTAGGAAGAGTCCACTGGCATAGGGAGTTCTCGAGTGGTGGCTTGTCGGAGTTGGTCGAAGGAAAGGTAGGTGGCAGCAAAGACCTTGTGGTCTAGGATAGTGCCCTGCAAATTTTGTTCGGTTTCCTGTCCTTCATAATAACGAGACAGGGCATCAGCCAGAACATTCTGCATGCCAGAGCGGTATTGTATGATAAAGGTGAAGCGCACAAAGAAGAGGGCTCATCGCGCATGCCGTGCGTTCGTGATCTGGGCGGACTGCAAAAAGGTTAGGTTCTTGTTATCCATTGTAATGGTGACAGGGTGTTTCGCCCCTTCCAAATAATGCCTCCATGTTTCAAACGCGGCCTTAATTGCTAGCAGTTCTCAGTCAAAGATGTAGTTCCATTCTGGTAAGTTGACTGGAGTAGTATGCACACAGAAGGGGCTGCTGTTCGTCCTCTTCTGGTTGCAGAAGGACTGCTCCAATAGCTGCACTGGAGGCATCTGCTTCCACAAAAAAGGGTTTTTGGAAGTCCGGGTGCTGTAGCAAAGGTGCTGTAGTGAAAGCCTTTTTTAAATAGGCGAAGCTGTATTGCTGGTCCTGCTCCCAGACGTAAGGACAATTCTTTTTAAGGAGTTGGGTCAATGGGGAAGTGACCTCGGCATAGTTGGGGATGTAGTGTTGATAATAATTTATGCTCCCAAGAAATCGTTGGAGCGGTTTTACTGTCTGAGGAGGGGGTCACTGTTGAATGGCCGCAACCTTCCTTTTGTCCATCTCGATGCCTGCAAGAGTGATGATGAATCCAAGGAACTCCACAGTGTGAATATGGAAAGCACATTTCTCTCACTTGCAATAGAGTTTGTGTTGTCTTAGTCGTTGGAGCACTTGGTGGACATGTCGAATGTGTTGCTACATGGACATGGAATAAATCAAGATGCCGTCCAGGTAGGCGATGACGAAGGTGTCCAGTATATCGCGAAAGATATCATTTATAAAGTGTTGGAAGGTGGCCGGAGCGTTGGCCAGGCCGAACAGCATTTCTAGATATTCAAAATGCCTGTAGCGGGTCCAAAAGGCTGTCTTCCACTCGTCGCCTCGTTGCACTCTCACCAAGTTGTATGCTCCATGGAGATCCAGCTTGGTAAATACGTGGGCGCCTTGGAGCCGGTTCAACAGTTCAGGAATTAGTAGGAGTGGGTACCTGTTTTTGATAGTGACACTGTTCAAGGCGCGATAGTCTATACATGGTCTCAGGCCACTGTCCTTCTTCGGAACAAAGAAGATAGGAGCCCCCGCTGGGGAATTGGAATGGTGGATGAAGCTGTTGCGCAGACTCTCGTCAATGTAGGAGCAGAGCACCTCCAGCTCAGGGGCAGAGAGAGCATAAATTTGCCTGTATGGGGGTTCCTGCCCGGCGACCAGATCAATGGGACAGTCATACAGCCAGTGCAGGGGTAGTTTGGTGGCCTGTTGCTGGCTAAAGACATCAGCATAATCTCGATACTGAGGGGACAGCTCCAGCGACTTGGGTAGGAGGCTCCCGGCTAGGGACACCGCAGAGCTAGGCCTGGGTAGGGACACTAGGCAGTTTTGAGAACAGTGAGGTGATACAAACTGGAGTTGACGAGTTCCCCAGAGTATCTGGGGTTCATGCTGTACTAGCCACGGCAACCCTAATACCATGAGAAATACTGGGGTACAGATGACATCGAAGCTCAATGGTTCCTGGTGCATTCCAGTAGTGCAAGACAAACACATAGTTTGCAGGACAATGGGGCCAGACACTATGGGGGAGCCATCAATCATATGCACCAGTTCCGGGTGGTCCTTTGGGCAGGTCGGGATGCCATGGGTCCTGGTTAGATTTGCATCAATGAAGTTGTTAGAAGCCCCAGAATCGATCAAGGCCCAGACAACAACTGACCTACAGGGATCAATGGTGATGGTAAGGGGTACCTGTACGTGGGGTGGTCTTGGGTCGGGGCCAGGGGAATAGGGTTCTGTGGTCGAGATGGCCCCTGTCCATCCTGACTTGGGGCATTTCCTGGCTGATGCCAGTTGGTGGGCAACGCAAGACAGTCCTGGATGAAATGGGCCGGGTCCCCACAGTAAAAGCATGCCTGGGTGCGACATCAATGGTCCCTTTCTTCCACCGTAAGGGGCCCTCAAGCGGCACCAAGCTGCATCGGCTCTGGGTCTGGGAGTTTTGGAGAGTTACTGGCAGGGAGGCTAGAAGGGGGTGCTCAATATGTGGGAGGCCTGGGTTCTTGCCGGCGTTCCCGTCATCGCTCAGCCAAGCGGTCGTCGATTTGGAGGGTCAGGGCTGCTACTTCTGCCCAGGTGTCTGGAAGGGCGGTGTACGCCAACTGATCCTTTAGTTCCTCTGCGAGGCCTCGTCGGAACATCACCGTCAAAACGTCTTCCAGCCATCAGAGTTCCAGTGCTAGGTGTTGGAACTGTGTGAGGTATTCCAAGAGCGTCCCTCGGCCTTGCTTGAGGGGAAAAATCGAAGCCTGCACATATCTAATACAATGACAGTGGTCAAACAAACGAGTAAAGTCCTGCACAAAGTCCTCATAGTTCGTGAGGAGTGGGCTATCACTACTTAACAAGTTAGTAGCCCATTCTAGGGCTACCCCACCTAAATTGCCTACTCTAAAGGCAACCTTTCACTCATCAGTGGCATATGTAACGGGTTGGACCTTGAAGGTGAGTTTACACAAGGCCAAAAACCCTCAAAATGCCCTATGGTCTCCTAGGAATTTATCAATATGGGGTCCCCGGGGTTCCTGGGGGTTCATGGTTGCTGCCGCCCCGGGGGGCAGGGAGGGTGCTGCAAGAACCACGGGAGGGACTGCAGCTACTGGTGGGGGTGCGGGGACTGAAGTGGTCTGTAGTTGGGCCACCAAGGCCACAAGTCCCGTGTGCTGGGTCTGGAGGTCTTTGATGTCCATGGCCAGCGCCTACACGGCTAGTACCAGGTTCCCAATTTCCTTAGCAATATCCATAGCGGGGCCTTGGGAGCAGGGAAAGGAACGGGGTTTGGGCCGGTAATCCTGTCAGTAGGGTCGGGGAGATGGGGGAATGGGAGACCCCCTTTCCACTCACACAAGACAAGCAATTGCATGCTCCCAAGGAGAAACTGCCTGTCAGGATAGAATGGTAGCCCTATACCCCGACAGGGGTAGCGGCCTCTATCATCATTGGGCACAGAGCTATGGAAGGATGGTGTGACCCACTCACTCACCCAAATGCTCAGAGGAGGGCTAGGAAGGAGAGTGAGGTGGTGCAGGGGGGAAGATAGGGCCCACAGGTCAGGAACAAGAGTGCAGGCAATGGGGCTTTCACACTCCAGGGGGAGGGAGAAAAGAGGGGCCCAGGAGGGGGATACTCAAGCTCCGGGGGAACACTTGCACCAGGGGAGAGGACAGGGGCCTACATTCAGTCACCACACGCTGCTGCCAACTACACCTCAGTCTGCACAAGCACTACACAGTCGAGGAACTTCAGGGAAGGAAGGGAACATGGGGAGGATGGGGGTGAGGGAAAACAAAGGGACACGAAATACACAACAAAGAGACCAAAGGAATGAACACAAAGGAACTTAGCTCAAGGATCAGAGAATCGCACACAATCGCAGAAAACTTCCAGCTGTCATCTTCTCAGGCTCTGATTACTGGTACCGCCATCCTGGAGGCGCCGGTGTTATAAGGTCCAGGCCCCGCCTGCCTGCGTCCCTGCAGGTGAGCGGAGCGGCGTTCTGGTGGGCGGGGCAGCTTGGCGTTGCGTCGGGAGGCCCCGTGGTCGGCCAGCGTTGCGTTGTCAGGGGTTGACCTGGCAACCAGCAATGGCGGTACTGCTGGGGGTGCTGCTGGGAGTGATGCAGCGGGCACGGGGGCCGCATGTTGTACGGGTGCTGCGGGGGTGAGTGTGCAGAGCCCCGACTGCAGCCATCCCCTAGGGAACCGGCGGCTGCGGCTGACACAATAGAACCTTGTTCCCACTGCAAATACTTCCTGAACTGGTTTCCTCTTCCCTTGTCTCACGGATCTTTTGCTACCACAGCCATGTTAGATGTCAATGTGTTTCTATTTGTTTTCTGCAGGGAAAACCTCATTGTGTTGTGGCCACACTGACATCTAATATGGCAGCAGCAGCAAAAGACCCATGAGACAAAGACACGGCAGCAAAAAGGATCTGGGTATCATAAGTACCGCCAGTGGGAATGAGGTTTGGTCGAGCATTTACTCGCCTTTGTCAACTCTCAAAATCGAACTTTTAAAAGTGCGAGTAAAGTCTCGGCAGAATCTCATTAGCACTAGAGATAGTTCCAGAATCTGCCTGCTGCCCACCGCCACTTATTTCCGTTGTTGGTCTTTTGCCACCGCCAACAAAAGATCATGTCATTTAAATGTAAATGTTTTCCCTACCTAGGAAAATCAACAGCTTTACTTTATGTATTATACTAGACGTCATGACTAATGTCACCTCCACCCACTCTGCCATTAATAATTTCATATCCACCAACCATCTTTCCTTCTGCATCTTTTTCACCTAGATACCACTGTTAATTTCTATCACTTCTTTTTAAGTTTACTGTATTTAAAATGTATTTAGTGAATGTATAGAGACATTTATAAGTTTCTTGATAGAAGACAACAGATATACAAGTGATTATGGTAGCTCGTTCTTTGATGGATTGGGTAGTTCTTAAAAGAGTTGTTGTTTAAATTAAGTGGTTTAAAAGAAAATGTACTGTTTATACTTCTTTTAGAAGTTTTTTAAAGATGTTATTAAAAAAATATCTTGACCTTTTTGTGACAGATGTACTATTTCTTTGTGGGAAGATATAGTACATGTATCTTTTTTCCTAAATTCTGAATGCCATATAGTATCCATTCCATGATCGCTCAAAAAACCATGTATCTTCAGTGTTTTCTTCATCCTGTGAAGATTGGTTGTATACTTGTTGTGTAGTCTCCCAATTAAATCTGAAAACAAAAAGTTACATTTTGGAAAATTTTCCATTATGTATAAAAGATCAGATTTCATTTTTGTTATCAAATGTACGCCTGTTCTTTTCCCTAAATCATTTCCACCACAGTATATTACAACCATAAACTTCCTTTCTATTAATATCATCCAATGTTGGAACTACATTTTCCCATTTCATACAACCTTTCCCAAACCAATAGACCTTGGACATCCCGTTTTTTAGCAAGTTTTCCAACTTAGGGTAATTTCAGACGTGACGATACCACGGTCAGCCACAGTGAACCACGGTCAATCCCGCGGTGCAGCCAAAGAGCCGTGAACGTCTGATCAGCAGCATCCAGATGTTCACCACAGTCAATTACCAAGAGGGGCCAAAGCCAACCATGCTTTTGGAGGTTGGGACGGGACCATCCCCAGAAGCATGGTGAAAGCGATTCCCACCAGGAAACTGCCAAACGAAACGACTGAATGCCAACCACCAGGCGGAATCAGAACGAATGATCCCCAGTCATGGCGACAGCACACAGCATCGCTGCTAGGCAGCATGCAACACACAGACCGGTGAGGGAGATTTAAAGGGCACACAGCAGCAGGGGAACGTGGCGGGATGAAACAAGATGGAAGGGAGAGGAGAGCAGAGGGCGAGCGAGGCAGGGGGGAGGAGGGGGAAGGGGTAGGAGCAGGAGGGTAGGAGGAGGTAGCGGGGGGCTGAGGTGACGGGGGCGGGGGGTGAGGAGCAGCAGAAGCAGCTGGAGCCAGCCGCCCTGGAGGGGACAACCAGCCAAGGGACGGAGGCACCCCGGAAACAGGTAAGGAGAGCGAGGGGGCCCCGCACAGTGGCATAGGGGCATGAAGGGGAGGCAGTGGGAGGGGGCAGGCCGCAGGTTGGAAGGACGGATGATACTAAACCCCCCCCCCATGACCCACAGACCCGGAAACATACCTGGGAGTCAGAGCCCCTGGAGGAGACCAGCGGAGGGGAAGTGGAGGAGGAACCGCAGAAGGAGGGCACATGCGGGAGACGCCAGTACCAGCAAGGGGGACAATGGGGGCACAAGGAAGACCCAGGACTTCATAAGGATCTGGGGGTCCCTGGAGCACCAGGTGGAGCTCACTGTGAACCAGAGGAATGAGCACGTGTTCACGGAAATCGTGCGGGACATGGAGGCAGCCGGGCACCACAGGACTGTGGCCCAATGCCGCTCCAAGGCCAAAGAGCTCAGGACTGGAAGGGGTACAAGGCCATCAAAGACAACAACCGGCGGCCCAGACACGGAGCATGGACCACCCCTTACTATGATGCCTGGGACCAGGTCCTACATATGAAGAGCTCCATTGTCACCCCACAGCTCGTGGAGAGTGCTGTGGTCCAGGGCAGGGAACGGGCTGATGTACCCCACCCCTGGCAGTCTCACACGCAAGCACTGATGCCAGGGACCCAGTCCATCCCAAGGAACGCCCTGGGACCTCAGGGAGAAGCAAGCCCCCCTCGCAAACCAGCACCAGGAGCCCATGGCTGCAGTCTGACTCGGGCGGGTCCAAGGCCGGCACACTGGTCACCCTGAGCCAGTTGACCCAGGGGGAGCACAGACCCACAGAGGAGCCTGCCTCAGAGGACTCAGAGATGGACATAAAGGGTAGGCAAGCGGGTGGGAGGGCACACGAGCCATAGGGGGCACACGCAGGGCATGAGAGCCCCCACAGGGTGCAGGCCCATCCCAGCAGCCCCCAGGAACCAGGGAATGAGGGAAGGGGGTTGGGGTGCGAGGGGACCTGCCCAGGCACACAACAGGAGGGACAGGCACAGCTGACCAGGGGCACCGTTCCCCTGGTGCCAGCGAGCGTGGGCAATGGTGGGATGGGGACCTGGAACATGCAAGGGTAACACACACATCCCTCCGTTCCCCAACAGGTGCACACACGCCCCAGCACGTGGGTCAGCCAGCCGACGGGGAACATGGGGAACAGCTGCAGCAGCAGCAGGTGGAGCAAGGTGAGCAACCTGAGCGGGGGGGTCACCTAATGGGGGTGCACCGAGGGCACAGATGGCCAGGTGAGGCACACACCCCACACGCACCCTGGTATGGCATGCCCCGTGACTTGGGTCAGGACACAGGGGGACCCCCAGTGGGAGGACTGTAGCCGCCCACATGCTGGGAGGGGCACCAAGGTCACCCCAAGGACAGCTCCAGGACAGGGGGTATGTTACAGGCCAAGTGACCACCATCAATCATTCCCCCAACAGGGCAACAGGCAGCGCCCCCACCAGCTGAGCCCATGCCCCTGGCACAGTGGCAGCGGGAGTACAGGGCAGGAGTGCGGCGCCAGAGGGAGAACCAGGCCGAGGACATAGTCTGCACTAACACAGAGCAGGGGGAGTGAATGATAGCAACTATAGATGGCATGGAGGTGGCCATGGACAGGGCCCTGCAACATGTGGAGGCCAAGGACTGGCAGCTGGTGGTGGACCTGTGCCAGGAACGGAGGCGGGAGCAAAGGGAGGACACGCGGCAGATGGAGGCATTGGAGTGGCTCAACCAGACCATCAAGCAGTTGGGCACCGAACACACCAGAATGATGGACAGGTCCCTGGATATTGGCACCTTGCTGCTGCTGCATGCAGGGACCTTGAGTGCCTACAGCATAGCAGTTGTTCCACCCAGCACCATACTGGCTACAGCGCCTCAGCAGCCAGCCGCAGTGCTCCCACCACCACCACCTCTGCCTCAGCCATCAGCATGGCCACTGGGCCCACGCAGCTGCCCCCCAGTCCCGCCAGGCCTCCATAGACAGCAGCCACCTCGGGTGGCCCCACCGGCACCACCAGCAGTGCCGGCACCGACCCCTCCCCCCATCCCCACCGCACAGGGCAGGCTGGACCTGGAGGCAGCCCAGGACACGGTCGGGGAGACCAACAGCAGGAGTGAGGAGAGCTCCCAGAGCTCCACAGTGCCTGCTGGGCGGTTGAGGGGGCAGCCTAGGAAGCAGCAGGGTCGGGGGGGATGGGAAGGGGGAGGGGTATGTACATCTGCAGCCCTGAAACAGGTGTACCTGCAATGGGCCAGGGAGCTGGTAGGGGGGGAAGGGGGAGGGGCAGGTAGGACGGGCTAGGGAGCAGGAAGGGGGAGGAGGGTAGGCCACATGGGCACTGTATGGACAGTAAACATGAGGTGTAGCTACAACCGCTTTATTGGCTGCTTCATGGGAACAGGAAGGGGACAGGGGATCGGATCAGCTGCGGGCCAGAGACAGGTGGGACCTGCCATGGGGAGGCCCCCACACAGCTGTGAGTGGACACAGGTGCCGGGATGGCTGGTGATGTGACCCGCCTGTGTGGATGGGGTGGGGATCCGGGGGCTGGCCCGTGGCAGCCAACGGGGGACTGGCCCAGGACACTCAGGCCCCGGGCTCACTGGCTATATGCTGTGCCAGGGCAGTGGGATCTGCTTAGCATAGCGGTATTCCTGAGAGGTCTCCACATTCACATAGAGTGGCATGGGTCCTGGTGGCCACTGCGGCACGGGGAACACCAAGACGACCCCATCGGTCTCGCAGATGTTGTGCAGGACACAGCAGGCACTGATCACAAGGACCAAGGTCTCCATAGCAAAGTCCAGGCAGCCGGCAAGGCACCTCCAGCACTGCTTGAGGCCACCGAAGGCCCTCTCAACCACAGTCCTTGAGGCGCATAGCTGGGAGTTGAACAGCACCTCCACAGGGGTCCTGGGGACCTGGTATGCCTTCATGAGTCAGTGGAAGAGTGGGCAGATTGGGTCCCCCAGGATGCATGGGGGCATCAGCACCCCCTCGATCCTGGTCATCTCCATGTCTGCAAAGTCCCCCCGGTACATCTGGGCATAGAGAGGTGAGATGGTGAGGATCTGGGCATTGTGACTGCGACCGGAGTGGCCGATGAAGATGTCAGTGGTCCACAACCACCTGGAGCTGCAATGAATTGTACCCGTGCCTGTTGATGTACTCTCCAGCATTCCCGTTGGGGGGCCAGAGGATCTCGATGTGGGTACCATCTAAAGCACCCAGACAGTTGGGGAACCTGCCAGCCTCGAAGCCGGCCACCCCGGCCTCCTGGTTCACCAGCTGGATCACGCGGTCTGGTAGCACGGCCTCCATGGCCTCACAGAAGTCCCGGAGGATGCCCGCAACAGTGCTCACTCCCACACTGAAGTGCTGCACCACAGACCAGCATGAACCCAGTGTTGCCAGTGCCCAGACCGCTATTGCCATATGCTGGACCATGGGTATGAGGGCACGCATAGGGGTGTGCAGCCGCTCCAGCCAGGGCACAACCAGCTCTGCGAGCCGCAATAGGGACCTCCTGCCCATGCAGAAGTGTGCCCTCCACTCTGCAACATTCCACCATGCCAGGACCCCGACCCACCATTCCTGTGCCCAGTGCATTACCCAAAGCCACCTTTGCGTGGGCATGGCAAGCTGTACCGCCCTCCCCATGGCCGCCCGGCACCAGTTGTGTCAGGTGGTTGCATCTCGGAGGACAGAGGAGGGGCCACGGGCGAGGCGCAGGGTCCATTGGTACGCCCCCAGATGCCCGCAGGGCCCTGAGCCTGACCTGGGAGCACCTGCGGCCGTGGTGGGGCAGCCACAGCAGTCCTGGAAAGGCACCCCCTGATGTGGGTGGCCAGGTGGAGCAACTCGGTGGCGAGCTGCTGGAGGCTTGTGTGCTGCCAGTGCCACTCCACGGTTAGGTCCAGGAACATGCAACATGCGGCCCTCTGGCCCGCATCCACAGTGGAGAGTGCCCGTGGTGCGTTCTGCAGCTGCTATCAGTGCTTGCTGGACATCCTGTGTGCTCGGTTCCTGCAGCTGTGCTGGGTCCACTCCCCATGCATCGCTTGCTAGCCGACGCCTTGTTGCCACCTGCGGCCTTATCATGTGTCCTTGGAGCTCCCCTGCTTCCCTCCTCAGCTCACATGGGATCATGGGGCCCCTCTTTCCTTGCTGCTCAGACCCTCTGCCCACTGGACCATGGCCAGCAGTGCTGCCCCGGGACTCCCACGCCCCGGATCGCCTGGCTCCCCCCATAGCTGGACCTTCCGGGAGACCATGGCCCTATATGACCTGTGGCATTCCCCAGCTGTGCAACTGCTCCTGTGCTTCCCGGATACCCTCTAAGGTGCCTATGCAAGTCTGAGTTCCAGTCTTCGCTACTTTAGCTATGAGGTGAGCGGTAGCGCATGCCGGCTTCATGTGGAGGCGCTTGACCTCTGTCCCTTTCCTGATGGGCGCATTCCGGAGATGAGGTGCTCACATGTGGCATGGTCCATGGCAGAGACCATGTCTGCCCTCTCGGTCTGTGGCCTGGCCGGGTTCACGACCTGTCTGGAGGAGGGGGCCCCTGCCCTGGCCGTTTCCTTCTTCTGTTGCATCTGGTCCCAGCCCCCTTCGTGATCCCCTGAAGCTGGCTGTGAGGACCCCTGTGTCTTCGGTGTCATGGATGACAGCCCCACCATGTTCTCCCTGCAGACTCGGGGCACTGGCCGCTCTCTCCGCACCGTTCCGGCCTCACGACTGTTCTGGCTGGTTCTCTTGTCTCTATTCCGCTTTCCTGTGTCACTGTGCCCCCTCCATGGGCACCTCCTGACCTTTGCTGCCTGTGGTGTTCCTCTCCGTGCCCAGCCCCCCCCCCCCTTTGGCTGGTTCCTGCTGCCTGACACCGCTACCGGCTCTCCCCGTGGTGTATCCCTCCCTTGCACAGCTGCCCACTCACCTGTGGCCGTGCCCCCCACCCCCTGGGTGCCTCCGTGACTGTGCAGGACTTGGGGCCACTGGACAGCACCTCCCGGCTTCCTCCAGGGGGGGTGCATGTGCTTTCCACAGGCTCCTGCTCGCATCTGTCCCCAGCCGTGCTTCTGCAACAGTGAGGGGGATCCTTGCCGTCTGGACCTGCCTCAGCCCACTCCGGTGCCTTCCCCAGCTTGTTTGCCCTCCCCCTGTGACCCTGTTCCATCCCTGTGGGGACCCCTGTGACTTGGGCTGTCTGTGTTGCTGTTGGGTGACCCGTGCTCCCTGTGCTGTCAGTGGGGTTCTGGGTGCCTTTCACCATGTCCTGGCCTGTTCCCTCCACTTCCTTGACCCAGGGCTCTCCCCCGCCCCCGTGTCCATGGTGCTGTGTGTGTTGACCTTCCCGGTGTGCTCCCCCATTCCTTCCTTTCCTGTTTGGGTGTGTTTGCACCCAGGCGTGTGTGCGTGGTCTGTGTTCTGCTGTGTCCTTGGCTTCCCTGTGCCTGTTGCATGTGCCGCCTCTGTCACTCTTCTCCCTCCTCCCCCTCCCTTCCCATTTCCCTTGTGTGGGCATTGCCTTTTGGCGCTTTTGGCTTCATTTGCCCTCAGTCGGCCATGTCTGCCTACCGCCCCACCCCGGTATCTTCTGGGTGTTCTGACCATGGTCCGGGATCGGCGTAATGTCTGTTGCGCTGCCCTGGGCCATGCTCCAGCCGTACATTTTCTTGCCGTGGTCTGGCTCCCGTCACATCTGTTCAGGGCTTTCCTGGACCACGGAAGGGGGTTAGCCGGCTCGCCATGGTTGGGACTCCACTGTGGTGACCCGGGAGCGTGTAACGTCTGAAATTACCCTTAATTCCATTACCAAAAAACCTCCAATCATCTAACATAAGAACCTCCAATGATCCAAATATTCTTTTCCATCCTTCCTCTTATGTGAAGAACTTTCATTGCTCCCTAGAAGCTCTACCTGCTCTAAATAAACCTAGCCAAGCTAAATATTTCCAGTATCCACCATTATTAAGACTTGTAAATTAGCATTTCTGAAGCCAACCAATCATATGTAAATATTAACTTCTCCACCTACAGTATTTATAAGAACTGTCTTCCTATATTTTCCCCTTTTCATTGGATATAAAGAAAGGGTAAGAAGTATACTTTTATTTCTACTCTGTTTCTTTTCATGTTACTAACTAGATAAATATTATTTAAACTTATTTATTCATTATCAATAAAAATTTATCAATAAATACCAGTGCATATTTTTATAACGTTAGTTATTATTCATTCATAAAGTTTTGAGCATACTTTTGCCTTAAAATATCTTATTTTTATTGTTCACTGGAAGAAACGTCTTAGAGTCTTCTGAGTACTCATTAAGGATATACACCGGGATTAGAGCCCGGCCTCTCCTCGGTGGCAGTGGGGATTGGAAATGGGCTTAGTGAGAGTAAAGGCCAGGGTATGCGATATTTCCTGAAGGCTGACCTCACCAGCCAAGCCTGGGCATGGAAGGAGAAGGCTTTGCAAGAAACCTTCCCCTCTGGTCCAGATCCCCTTCCCTGTAGTTGTTCAGTATATGGAGTACAACCAGAGGGTTAGGGGAGTAAGTTTGTTTTGGGGGAATATGAAAGGGGTGGTGGGAGGAGAATGGCCATTTGTACACAGACAGAGTGTTTGGCCGCGGACACACACGCATCTCCACCCACGGAGCCTTCTCCAGTTTTCTGGAGGGCTCCAGGAGTGGAGGTGGCTGTGCGATGGGTGGGGGTGGGTATTGCACGGGAGTGCGCACACACACCCACTCATCCCACTCAGTGTTCACATGGGTGAACACCGAGCGGACACCCATCCCCCCACCCACCGCTGGCCGTTTACATGGACACACACACACCCAACACCTGCCCAAACACCGGGGGGGGGGGGGGATGTCCATGTAAAAACAGCCAATGAGGATGGCTTAATAATGGTCCCTTTCCAAATGGCCAATATGTTTAACGATGCTAAATGTTTTCTCCCAAGCCTTTACTTACACTTTTCAAGACTCAAAATCTAGTCTTGACAAACCCAATTAAATTTTCAGGAAAGGGGTGTTGAGAAAAGAACACTGTCTCAATGGGGAGAAATGTTACCCCAGAGAAAAATGCTGCACATAAACCCACCTCCTCCTCCCTGCCGTCACTTCTTTCCATTGCTGGTCTTTTGCCACTGCCACATTAGGTCTCCATGTGGTTGCAGCCACATTGAAACTAAATATGGTGGTGGCGGCAAAAGACACACAAGGCAAAGACACAGCAGCTTGGAGGATGACAGTGCAGGAAGTACCACCAATGGGAGCGGGTTTCTGCCTATCCCTTTACTCGCCTTTGTCAAGGCTCAAAATCGAGCTTTGACAAGCGAGAGTAAAGTCTCAACAGTAATCCTTCCCCCACCCCCCTGGAACCCGCCTCCTCCTCTCTGCTGTCGCTTCTTTCTGTTGTAGGTCTTTTGCTGTTGCCACCATATTGGGTCTCGATGTGCCAAACTATTGTTCCTACCCACCTCCTCAACCCCTCAAAAGAAGTGTCTCGCTTCTTTTAGAGGCTTTTCCTATCTAAAGTTTTGATGCACTTCTTCTTCCCAAGGGCTAGGGACCTGACCAGCAACAGTAACCCCAGAGGATCCCCTACAGGTGAGCAGAGCGCCCACCACTGGGCAGTAAAGTTCCACAGAGTGGGTGATTCAGGGTAGGTAGTTCTCCCAGCTACAGTTTTCCCAATAGGCTTTGGTGGAAACAAGGCCCCTGTGACTGGAACAGAAAGAATTATATAGTAGCACTTCAAACCCCTACTGATGGCACCTCTACTAAGAGAAAGTAGGGGTGGACACTACACATAACTCTTAATAAGTTATCTTTCGGTCTATTTCCACACATATTTAATTTCTTGTTTTATTCAATTTGTGATGTTTGACTTCTTCCAGTCCTCATCTTCAGTGTCTGCTACTGCATACTATTTCCATTTGTTTGAATAAAACAAAAAAAGTAATTTATTTAATATTGCATTTTTCAATAATGGTTTTATTTTCAATTTTCATAATTCTTTTACGTTATTTGTAGAATATAGAAAACGAAAAACATTATTTTGTTTTCCATCATACTTTCAGATAAAAATGCCTACTAAGCAACAACAACTTCAAAAGGCATATAAAGAAAAATATCTTTTTTTAAAAAATTGCCTGATCATCCAAAGAAAAACAAGGATTCCAAATATTATCGTTTAAATAAAAAGATTTGTGAGTATAAAAAAAAGACTCTACACACAAAATAAAACACAAAATAATAACCAAACATCAATACCATCTCACTCACACACAGAAGAGACCATTAGACAAATACAGTATAACAATAACATTAATAACAACACCATCAAACACCAAACATCAAACACCAGGTCTTCCTTTCCATTGCAGGTCTTTTGTCGTTGCCACCATATTGGGTCGTGATTTTTTAAATTAGAAATTATATAAATAATACGGTCAATAACATCTTTTAAAAGTCATAAGAAGACAAATAAGCAAATCAACAATTCTATATAGAAAATTGCATACTAAACATCTAGTTTTGCATATCATCACTTTGTTAAATAAGTTAAAAAAATTAGTGAATTCTTCAGTGAGAAAGTTTAACAAAGTAGTAGGGGGGGAATCTATCTATTGCTTTCTAACCATTTCACTATTACAATTGAAAATTACTGATCAATTTTTGGTGGGCAATGGATACACAGCAAATATTCTGAACCATACTTCACTGAAACAGAAAAACAATGCACAGTACCTCCGCCTACTGTAGTAGTGGCAAGTAATACTGCTGCTCTACTTGATAACCAGCTTCATTTAAATATTAACACAATTAATAAATGCCAGAGACATATCAATTCACAAGCAAAAAATAATTCGGACCAAAAAAAGATATTAAATCATGGCCTTGTACAGAATTATGTATCTTTACAAAAAAAATTCTCAATTTGTATGAAATTATTACACTGCTAGTATTAGATCCAAAAAGAGATTCTTGCTTTCTATGGACACATGTAAAGTTGAATGGTTTCTAAATAGACAGGACATTCATGGCAGTGTTTTGAAAATGAAGATTGTGAAAGTATCCTGAAACACAAAAGAATGATTCGTACGCATAGAAATGGTATAAGAACTTTCCTAAAATCACTATGTTCTGTTAGAGCATTAATCCTTCTACAAAACAGATTTTTTTAAAAATTATATCAAATGGTAAATTAGAAGAAATTCTGGAATTTATAACATCAACCCTTGCACCAAAACTTGGAACTGATAGTAATTTTTCTCCACTGAATATAAAGAGCACTACCACATCTAATCAACTACATGATGAATCTCATCTTTTTTCAAAATTTGAGAAAGAAATTCTTAAATTTGAGAAAGGAAAATATCTTCGTTTTGAGAAAGTATGTATGTCTTGTGAACGATTATTTTACCCTCATCAAGTTAGAAATGTTGACACTGATACATACAGACAAAAAACGATACCAATACCGATAATGACAACGATAACGAAAATGACATCGTCATTAATAACGATAACTAAAATGACGTTTTTAATAATGAAAACGAAAAACGAAAACGACATGGGGGCCTGGTGCACATCCCTAGAAGAAAGGCAACTGACAAGACTAAGGGAGTCAGCACCATGCCATGCGCTGCAAGAGGCAGGGTAAGCAGAGGGTCCCGGGCCGCCCAGAGGAGGGGGGCTCAGGTCACCGGTGCCAGGGAGGAGGGACCAGGATGCCCACTGACAGGTCTCCTGTTCCAACACAGGGGAGAGGGTGCAACGCAGCGCCGGCTGCACATCCACTGCCAGCCCCAGCAACGCAGGCCAGGGAGGAGAGTGCCTCTGACAGCGAGGTAAGACAGGGGAACCCCACCCACACAGGGGAGAGCACAGACCAGCCCTGAGAACATGCCGGGATTCCGCCGGGCAGACCACTGACAGATCCACCCCACCCCCAACAGGAGAACATCCACACCCTGGAGCAGAGCACCACCAGGGACACAGCCAATGAGGGCCTCCATGGTGCAGTCAGGTAAAATAGCGGGAACTCCCAGGGAGGAGGGCATTGGGCAAGGAACACCCCACAGCACCAACAGAGGTACAGCAGGACAACAGCTTATCCAGATGCATTCCCCCAACAGGAGAGCACCTGCTCCACTGCCACCGCAGCTACCAGGCGGGCCCCACGCAGCAAGGCTGGACAGCCCCCCACAGGCACACCCCAAAAGGGAACCCCTGGACCAGGGATGAGACCCTGGACTTCATACATCTGTGGGGGGGCCAAAAAGATCCAGGCAGAGCTGGTGCACTGCTTCAAGACAAAACATGTTTATGAGGCCATCACCCAGGAAATGCAGCACATGGGGTACAATAGGGATGGGGCCCAATGCATGCAGAAGGCAAAGGACTTGAGTTCAGGATACAAACATATCCAGGACAATAATCTCAAGTCCAGCCATGCCATGCGCTCACACGAGTTTGCTGAGGAGCTGGGTCACTTCCTCTGACACAAAGTGGAGGGGGACACAGCAGTGCAGCTGGTCCCATTCCCTCCCAAGGGCACTGAAGGGACAGGCTAGGGGACAGCAAGGAGGGGGGCTGAGAAGAACACCCAAAGCAGATGGGAGGAGAGATCACAGGGGCCTGGGGGGAACCCGGGGGAGGGACGGGGAGACGGGACGGGTCATGAAGGGGATGGGAGACGCACACTCGCAGGGATAATGGGAGCAAGGATAGGACCCCCTCCTGCCCTCAGCATGCCGATATGGACAGGAAAATGCAAATGGAGACCGCCTGCAGCGCCCAGGCTCATGAAGCTGTGGGGGAAGACCCCAGCGCAGGGCAAGGAGGCAGAACAGGTAGACTGAAGCAAATCCCCAGACCCACGCTAAACAAAAATCCCCATGTCGTTCACAGATGAGCAGCCTGGTCCATCTAGGGGTGCCACTGCCAGGAGTGCAGAGAGGAACCGAGAGATGCGGGCTCACAACCAAAGGAGGGAGGACCTGGGGAGGGAGCTGCTGGTGGAAATCAAGCGACTGGCAGATTGGCACAAGGAAGAGCAGGCCCTAAAAAGGAAGCTCCTGCAAGGGGAGGGGAGAAGGGACTGGGCAAAAATGGATGACATGCTCCACCGGTCCCACACAGAGCACCTGCGGGACAGGTGCCATGCTACCGCCTTCCTCCGCGAGCAGCAGCTCAACAGGGAGGAGACGGAGAGGGCCCGTGTCTCACTGGAGAGAGACTCTGCAGAGACAACTGATCAGGGAAACCCTGGAGGTTCTGTGGTGTCTCCCCCAGTACGACATGGGTCCTCCTGCCATGGCAGGAGGGTTGGCAGCACTGTAACACCACGGCGCCCTTCCACAGGTGCCCTTGCCTCATCCCCAGCTCATCTACCAACCTTGGTTTCCCCAGCAGCAACCCTACCCTGCCCATGACAAGCTGGGCCCCCTCCCATTGCCCCCCAGCATCACCAAGGGAGGCTCCCAGGGCAACCCGCACCACTCCCACTTCCCCTCCAGCATCTCTACAATCCCCCCTTCCAGGCCCCCAGTCACCCCAGCAAATCCTGGCACCCCCAGCGACCCAACCGCCCAGGTTGGCCGTCCCACATGCTCAGGTAAGCATGGGGACCCAGGTGGAGGGTATTAACTGAGGGGGGAACACAGGTTAAGGACATCACTCAGGCACAAGAAAGGGCATGAGGGTAGCACGGGAACAGGTGATGGACGCAAGGAAGTGTCATACGGGAGTACCCCAACAGGGGTACAGGGAATGGACAGCTAATGCTAAGGGTACATGTGTCATCCACAGGAACAACCACCAGTCCCAGCAGTGGAGCAGAAGGTGGAGGAAGGAGAGCATGAGCCAGGCAGCCGAAGGCCACAGCAGGCTGCAGCTGCCAAGGCCCACAAGGAGCGGTGGAACAGTGCCTTCGACAGGCAATGTTCAGTTCTCGGCCAGTTGGGCTATGATGCGCCTGCATAGGGCATCCCTGTTCTCCTCGGACATCCGTCTGAAGGCCCCACCCTACACATGCTGGTACTAGTTCTCTGTCATGGAGGGGGATTGTCCAAGGCAGCCCCAAGAGTCTCACAAAGATTGTGTAGTACACAGGCAGCCAGGACGAGGATGGGGGTGTGTTGGAGGTCAAACTAGTTCTGGTGAAGCAGGATGAGGCACCACCTCATCTTGAGCAGGCTGAAGGACCGGGCACCTCGCAGAGGCCAGGTACTCATTGAAGAGCACCCAGTTGGGGGTGTGGGCAACAGGATAGGTCCTCCTAGCCATGGCGTCAGGGGAATGCAGGATCCCCGATGATAACTGGAGCCATCGACACTCCCTTGATAACCCTGAACAGATTAGGGCTATCTCCCCCGTTGAACATCCTGGCATAGAAGGGGGAGGAGCACAGGATCTGAGCATTGTGGCTCCTCCCCAAGAGACCTGTGTACACATCTATGAAGAGACAACGGTGGTCCACAACTGCCTGAAGGTTCACAGAGAACAGGCACTTCCTGTTGAGATAGTTTATCTTGCTATGGGAAGGACAGAAGATCAGAATGTGTGCGCTGTCTATTGCACCTATGCAGTGGGGGAAACCCATTGCCTCAAAGCCATGGATCACCACCTCTGGGTCCTGTACCTGGATGACCTGCTCAAGGAGCAGCTCCACAAGGTCGCAGACATCATGCAGGACCCTGTTAACGGTCGAGGCCCGCACACCAAGCTGCTCCGTGACGCTCCTGCAGGAGTTGGGGTTAGCCAGGCTCCACGCCACTATCGCCACCCGCAGCTCAGGAGGAATAGAGTTGCATGTCTCCTGAGGTGGGAGTCAAGGATGTCTGCAACGCAGCTCAACAGGGAGCATGTCTTCTGAAATGGGATGTCCATTGCTCTGTATCTGCATACAACCCATCCTCCACGTAAGTAGGGTCACCTGACGGCCATAGATGTTCAGGGGCACCTGATGAGGATGAGGCAGACGTGCTGCGATGCTGCTGTCCCCACAATCACTAGGTGTCTGACCTGCACCCTCCTCGCCCATCGCACCGTTGCCACTCAGTGCAGATCGGCTGCCCATCTGCGGCAGGGCCCATGGGTATACCATCAGCGGGCTGGGAGCAGCAGGGTGCCAGTCAACACACCCTGTGAACAGGAATCCTGAGACGACAACCCCGGTGATTGCACCCCTCACACACACCCTCTCACACACAGGCAGCACACCACACAATCACCACCGCTCCTCCACACACCCCACAGTGTTATATGCTCATACGCCTCGATCACCCTCTGTACATGCTCCAGGTCTCTCACGCCACTCGCTCACCAACGCATGTCACAACCACTACACATTTGCTCCACTTGATCTCCAACTGCACCCCCAACCTCTCTCACATAGCTCTCTCTCCCTCTCAACACACCCCCAATCACACTCTCTATCACTTTCTGAACCTTCTCCACTCCACAAACACCACCAACACGCCACGCCCTTGCAGGCAAATGGGCTCCCATATATAGATGAATGAAATGTCACAGGGCCACTGTGGTTGTTTTAGCAAAGTTGGTGTGGCCTGCACACCTGTCCGGTATCACAGTGATGCCAACCCAGTGCACAGCATGGAACCGGGATGACTCACCAACACAGCTGCTGTCTGTAACTCCCAGGTAAGGTATCATGGGACCAGCTTGGCCACGCAGCCCAACCTGGAGTCACCCCCTCCCCTGCCCTGTGGTTTCTGGGACCCTCATCATCATGGCGGGCATGGGGCCTGCATCTGGGGGCCCCTTATCAGCAGGGCAGTTGAACAGATATGTCCTGGTATGGTGGTCCCTGGAAGGTTCCCCATCTCATCCTCCCATGGCCCCTGACCAGCTTCCCTCCCTCGTATTGGGCAAGAATGTATCCGCCCTGTGTCTGTGTGTGTGAGATTCCCAGACCTGCTGTGCCAGGCCACTATCAGCTGGCCAAGGTCAACCGTCAGGGAGTCGACAGCTCCGGCTCCTTCCCAGCTCATTCCCAGCCATTCTCCATCCTCCTGCTCGCTTCCTCTTTACTGGCCATGTCCAGTTGAGGATCTGGCCATGCCTTCGAACATTGTGCTGGTGAGGAGTGGCCAGTGTGTACCACCATGCTGCTGGGTACCCTGCTGCAGAGCAGCAATGTTCAGCTGTTGGTGAGTGACCCTCTTTCTGTTGATAATGGCTTTAATCTCCTGTCCCGTTATATGTGACTGATGGGTCACCCCTTTGGGGGTTTTGATTGCCAGAGGTGGTCCAGGGAGCTCAGCTTCATGCCCCAATGCCACTGTGACTGTGGGCCCCTACCCGCTGTTGTGTTGCCATGGGAAGTCTGGGAGATAGCTGCTGCTTGTGAGGTGGCTGGTCATCACGACTTCAGTTTGGCCCTCCAGGCTGGTGGTCCACATGTTGCCAGCTGCTACACCAGTGTCCTTCTGCATGCCCATGGCTTCTCTCGCCCTCGAGTGGATTGCCAGACCCGCCGTGTGGAGCTGGGCTTGCTGCCTCTTGAGGCTGGTGGCCCCTTCCTGACCGGGATGCCCATCAAGCTGAAGATGGCTGCCCTGAGAGCTGTGCTGAGCCATTCAGATGACCAGGATGCTGTTGCCACAAGCCACCCCCTTCTGCCCCGCTTCATGGTGGATGCCCACATGTGTGCCCATGGTTATCGTCGGGGCCTCTTCACCTGGGAGGGCCTTGTACAGGGGCCCCTGTTCCCTGAGCGCCTGGCACCTGCACCGTGACCCTGCTGTTGCTGCAACCTCCTTCGGGGATCCGCACTCCCTAGCGATAGAACAGCGCTCCTGCTTCCCTGTGCCCNTGCAGAGAGGAACCGAGAGATGCGGGCTCACAACCAAAGGAGGGAGGACCTGGGGAGGGAGCTGCTGGTGGAAATCAAGCGACTGGCAGATTGGCACAAGGAAGAGCAGGCCCTAAAAAGGAAGCTCCTGCAAGGGGAGGGGAGAAGGGACTGGGCAAAAATGGATGACATGCTCCACCGGTCCCACACAGAGCACCTGCGGGACAGGTGCCATGCTACCGCCTTCCTCCGCGAGCAGCAGCTCAACAGGGAGGAGACGGAGAGGGCCCGTGTCTCACTGGAGAGAGACTCTGCAGAGACAACTGATCAGGGAAACCCTGGAGGTTCTGTGGTGTCTCCCCCAGTACGACATGGGTCCTCCTGCCATGGCAGGAGGGTTGGCAGCACTGTAACACCACGGCGCCCTTCCACAGGTGCCCTTGCCTCATCCCCAGCTCATCTACCAACCTTGGTTTCCCCAGCAGCAACCCTACCCTGCCCATGACAAGCTGGGCCCCCTCCCATTGCCCCCCAGCATCACCAAGGGAGGCTCCCAGGGCAACCCGCACCACTCCCACTTCCCCTCCAGCACCTCTACAATCCCCCCTTCCAGGCCCCCAGTCACCCCAGCAAATCCTGGCACCCCCAGCGACCCAACCGCCCAGGTTGGCCGTCCCACATGCTCAGGTAAGCATGGGGACCCAGGTGGAGGGTATTAACTGAGGGGGGAACACAGGTTAAGGACATCACTCAGGCACAAGAAAGGGCATGAGGGTAGCACGGGAACAGGTGATGGACGCAAGGAAGTGTCATACGGGAGTACCCCAACAGGGGTACAGGGAATGGACAGCTAATGCTAAGGGTACATGTGTCATCCACAGGAACAACCACCAGTCCCAGCAGTGGAGCAGAAGGTGGAGGAAGGAGAGCATGAGCCAGGCAGCCGAAGGCCACAGCAGGCTGCAGCTGCCAAGGCCCACAAGGAGCGGTGGAACAGTGCCTTCGACAGGCAATGTTCAGTTCTCGGCCAGTTGGGCTATGATGCGCCTGCATAGGGCATCCCTGTTCTCCTCGGACATCCGTCTGAAGGCCCCACCCTACACATGCTGGTACTAGTTCTCTGTCATGGAGGGGGATTGTCCAAGGCAGCCCCAAGAGTCTCACAAAGATTGTGTAGTACACAGGCAGCCAGGACGAGGATGGGGGTGTGTTGGAGGTCAAACTAGTTCTGGTGAAGCAGGATGAGGCACCACCTCATCTTGAGCAGGCTGAAGGACCGGGCACCTCGCAGAGGCCAGGTACTCATTGAAGAGCACCCAGTTGGGGGTGTGGGCAACAGGATAGGTCCTCCTAGCCATGGCGTCAGGGGAATGCAGGATCCCCGATGATAACTGGAGCCATCGACACTCCCTTGATAACCCTGAACAGATTAGGGCTATCTCCCCCGTTGAACATCCTGGCATAGAAGGGGGAGGAGCACAGGATCTGAGCATTGTGGATCCTCCCCAAGAGACCTGTGTACACATCTATGAAGAGACAACGGTGGTCCACAACTGCCTGAAGGTTCACAGAGAACAGGCACTTCCTGTTGAGATAGTTTATCTTGCTATGGGAAGGACAGAAGATCAGAATGTGTGCGCTGTCTATTGCACCTATGCAGTGGGGGAAACCCATTGCCTCAAAGCCATGGATCACCACCTCTGGGTCCTGTACCTGGATGACCTGCTCAAGGAGCAGCTCCACAAGGTCGCAGACATCATGCAGGACCCTGTTAACGGTCGAGGCCCGCACACCAAGCTGCTCCGTGACGCTCCTGCAGGAGTTGGGGTTAGCCAGGCTCCACGCCACTATCGCCACCCGCAGCTCAGGAGGAATAGAGTTGCATGTCTCCTGAGGTGGGAGTCAAGGATGTCTGCAACGCAGCTCAACAGGGAGCATGTCTTCTGAAATGGGATGTCCATTGCTCTGTATCTGCATACAACCCATCCTCCACGTAAGTAGGGTCACCTGACGGCCATAGATGTTCAGGGGCACCTGATGAGGATGAGGCAGACGTGCTGCGATGCTGCTGTCCCCACAATCACTAGGTGTCTGACCTGCACCCTCCTCGCCCATCGCACCGTTGCCACTCAGTGCAGATCGGCTGCCCATCTGCGGCAGGGCCCATGGGTATACCATCAGCGGGCTGGGAGCAGCAGGGTGCCAGTCAACACACCCTGTGAACAGGAATCCTGAGACGACAACCCCGGTGATTGCACCCCTCACACACACCCTCTCACACACAGGCAGCACACCACACAATCACCACCGCTCCTCCACACACCCCACAGTGTTATATGCTCATACGCCTCGATCACCCTCTGTACATGCTCCAGGTCTCTCACGCCACTCGCTCACCAACGCATGTCACAACCACTACACATTTGCTCCACTTGATCTCCAACTGCACCCCCAACCTCTCTCACATAGCTCTCTCTCCCTCTCAACACACCCCCAATCACACTCTCTATCACTTTCTGAACCTTCTCCACTCCACAAACACCACCAACACGCCACGCCCTTGCAGGCAAATGGGCTCCCATATATAGATGAATGAAATGTCACAGGGCCACTGTGGTTGTTTTAGCAAAGTTGGTGTGGCCTGCACACCTGTCCGGTATCACAGTGATGCCAACCCAGTGCACAGCATGGAACCGGGATGACTCACCAACACAGCTGCTGTCTGTAACTCCCAGGTAAGGTATCATGGGACCAGCTTGGCCACGCAGCCCAACCTGGAGTCACCCCCTCCCCTGCCCTGTGGTTTCTGGGACCCTCATCATCATGGCGGGCATGGGGCCTGCATCTGGGGGCCCCTTATCAGCAGGGCAGTTGAACAGATATGTCCTGGTATGGTGGTCCCTGGAAGGTTCCCCATCTCATCCTCCCATGGCCCCTGACCAGCTTCCCTCCCTCGTATTGGGCAAGAATGTATCCGCCCTGTGTCTGTGTGTGTGAGATTCCCAGACCTGCTGTGCCAGGCCACTATCAGCTGGCCAAGGTCAACCGTCAGGGAGTCGACAGCTCCGGCTCCTTCCCAGCTCATTCCCAGCCATTCTCCATCCTCCTGCTCGCTTCCTCTTTACTGGCCATGTCCAGTTGAGGATCTGGCCATGCCTTCGAACATTGTGCTGGTGAGGAGTGGCCAGTGTGTACCACCATGCTGCTGGGTACCCTGCTGCAGAGCAGCAATGTTCAGCTGTTGGTGAGTGACCCTCTTTCTGTTGATAATGGCTTTAATCTCCTGTCCCGTTATATGTGACTGATGGGTCACCCCTTTGGGGGTTTTGATTGCCAGAGGTGGTCCAGGGAGCTCAGCTTCATGCCCCAATGCCACTGTGACTGTGGGCCCCTACCCGCTGTTGTGTTGCCATGGGAAGTCTGGGAGATAGCTGCTGCTTGTGAGGTGGCTGGTCATCACGACTTCAGTTTGGCCCTCCAGGCTGGTGGTCCACATGTTGCCAGCTGCTACACCAGTGTCCTTCTGCATGCCCATGGCTTCTCTCGCCCTCGAGTGGATTGCCAGACCCGCCGTGTGGAGCTGGGCTTGCTGCCTCTTGAGGCTGGTGGCCCCTTCCTGACCGGGATGCCCATCAAGCTGAAGATGGCTGCCCTGAGAGCTGTGCTGAGCCATTCAGATGACCAGGATGCTGTTGCCACAAGCCACCCCCTTCTGCCCCGCTTCATGGTGGATGCCCACATGTGTGCCCATGGTTATCGTCGGGGCCTCTTCACCTGGGAGGGCCTTGTACAGGGGCCCCTGTTCCCTGAGCGCCTGGCACCTGCACCGTGACCCTGCTGTTGCTGCAACCTCCTTCGGGGATCCGCACTCCCTAGCGATAGAACAGCGCTCCTGCTTCCCTGTGCCCATTCTGCAGGCTTCTGCACCACTGAGTGCACCCTCCACCTGTCCACCTATCTCCTGCTCTGCGGTCTCTGAGGATCCAGACAGATGCTTTCTGGGCTGGTCAGGTGTGGAACTCTTCAGACCCCTTAGTTTTGCTTTACCGCTCCATGCCTGCATCCAGCTGTGCAACCCCTGTGTCCCTGGCATCTGCTCCCTCTGGCTGGTGGTTCACCTTCGAAGACCATGTTCCAATAAATTATTGCCTTGATTAGCAGCCTGTGTTCTCCAGTGGTGTCTGTGGGTCCTTCGCACCGGCTGCTCATGGTGCTGGTGCTCGGGGTCTGGGATAGGTTTGTGGGGCTTGGGGGGCTCTGACCGGCAGTAGGGCGGGATGGTTGCTCCACTGGGGACACCTTTCTATCATCATGCTCGGTGTGCTGCTGTCTTGGCCCATTCATCTGTTGAGGCCCTCCCTGGGCCAAACAGTCTGCGGGACAGCGGCCTGGCTGTGGGCACATATGGTCGGTGCCTTGACACAGCCTGAATCATGTCGTCTGTGGATTTCTCCCCCGGGCCAGGTCGTGACAGTGGCACGCTGCCATCATGTCTGGTTTTACCCATACAGTTCGAAAGGAGCTCAAAGGTCATCTAGTCCAAGCCCCTGTTTGGATGCAGGATGACTACAGTTGAGGCCTGTCTCAGTACTTAACCAAAAGTCAGCTCAGAATTCTAGTACCCAGTTTTACTACATGCACAGACATCAGCTTTATAATAGGAGAAAGCTTTTATGTAAGAATTTAAGGCAGAAGACGGTTATTAGAGCAATTCAGAGCTTATATAGAATGTGCATTAAAGAAAACAAAGATAAACTAAATGTAGATGATAACTTGACTTCGGTATTTGCCTAACTGTTCTGAACCCTGAAATGCACAAATATTCAGAGCTCATATTTCATAGCCAGTCAGGCCAGGTACAAACTTAGTCTTCTATGGGTGTCACAGTAGTCTTCAGTCACACGTTCCCAAACAATCTCTCCACTGTTTCTTTCTGTAACCTTTTAAAGGGCTTCCAACTTCTTTGTTCTGTCCTGTGGAAAATTCCATTTGTGCCTCTGTGAAGTGTTCCCCCAAATTCCTTTTCTTGTGATGCATTCTCTGTCACGTAGAGGCTTACTCAGTATTCATGGTCCTCCATTTTTCCCAGTCAGGTGTCTCCTTTGGGGGATGTGCATTCTCTTAATGAGTTCATCTGCTTGTGTAATTCGCGTGCCAGATTGTATAGTCCAGCTTCATAACTTCTTATCATAACCTCTGCCATCACTAGTATCATTAATATTTTCACACTATGGCATATGACACATGATAGAAGATTACACCTGATACCAACATCACTATAATTCATACATACATTCTGGAAATACATAAATGTTGATTTTTACAGAGTACGCGTTAATATCAATCTTCATAACCGTATCATAGTTCATAAGTCCTAAGCCATTCCCATAAGACACTCCAGCTCTCTCCAAGCTTATGGGTGCCATACAATGTACAATTTGATTCTCAAAAACCTATACATTAGCTAGCCAGAAATATCAAGCCTTCTGCAGCTCGTCACCCACTCAGATTGCTCCTTTATGCTTCTCCTTATACCGTCTCATCCTTCATGATGCCCTTAAGCTAAGCCTGTGCACCTGTAGCTTCATTAATTTCCTGTCCCTTTCTTATGTGCCTCCTCTTGTCTCCCTTCACCTTGTCCATTCATTCTAGATTGTAAGCCCCTTGGGCCAAGGAACCTTCTCTATAATCTATAGCACATTGTTGATGCTAGATAAATAGCAATGTGCTTTACATGGGGCTGTTTGGAAGCTGCAGCTAGTGGAGAATGCAGCAGCCCAACTCCTTAAGGGATCTGTATTGGGACCGGTGCTGTTTAATGTATTAATTAATGATCTGGGAAAGGGAGTGTAGTGAAAGATTGTGGAAGACCTATGTACACCGGTGGAGCCAGGTAGTGAATACTTGTATATTCTATTCGGCCTGTGTATGCTGTAGAATCCATCTTGTTTGAGTCATGTGCTGTATGCATGCATTTTTGGCAACCTGTTCTGTATTGTATAAGTTGTTGTTCAGAATGTCAAGGCCAGCTGATGTTATGAGAAGCTGTTATAAGCATCTGAGCCTGATACTAAGAGAAAGGCTTCTTAATTGGAAGCTGAATGACTCAGGCCAGAGGGAGGCAATAGTTAATTGTTAGCACATGCACAGTGTTTGCCTGTGGAATAGTATAAGCTGGAATAGTATAAGACAGAGCAGCCGGGGACCCACATCAAAAGAACTTCACTGCTGAACACTCCGCAGACATGCTGAGCGGGAGCAACAGAACCTGGGGCCCACCTGGGGATCATCTCACAGCTGTTGTTGGGGTTCTCTGGCTTGCAGAAAGGAATGTGAGATGCTTTGTAGATATCTTTTATGCTGTGTATTTTTACCTTTTATGCTGTGTATATAATAAAATAGCTTTCTTGGCACCATATTGTTTGAGTTATCACTGTACTGATCCAAAAGAACAAACAATTTCAAGACAGGTGTTGTTAAGAGTGAGGTGATCAAATTTGCAGATGACACCAAGTTATTCAAGGTAGTTAAAACATAAGCAGACTGCGAAGAACTGCAACAGGATCTTATGAGACTGGATGCCTGGGCATCTAAATGGCAGATGAGATTTAATGTGGACAAGTGCAAAGTGATGCACATTGGGAAAAATAATCCAAACTATAAGTACACAATGCTGGGTACTAAGCTAGGAGTTACCACTAAGGAAACGGATCTGGGAGTGATTGTGGACACTACACTGAAATCCTCAGCCCAGTGTGCAGCAGCAGTCTAAAAGCAAACAGAATGTTAGGCGTTATTCGCAAATTGATAGAGAATAAAACAGAGGATGTCATAATGTCTCTATACAAATCGATGGTGCGACTTGCATTGATTAGCCTTGATAGGTGGAATATTGTGTGCAGTTCTGGTCACCCCAATCTCAAAAAAGACATAGCTGAACTAGAAAAGGTACAGAGAAGGGCAACGAGAAGGGACACCCCCCTAGCCCTAAGTGCAGGGGTGAGTTTGTGCCCGCCCTCCCCCGAACAAGGTGTCAGGCAGGGATTGGGCAAAGGGTTCCTTTGCCCTTCCCCCTGTCTGCCCATTGAACGGCGGCACCGGTAGGCCAATAGGGAGGAGAGGAGGGGCACCTGAGGGCAGGGGGCATAAACAGGTATATTTACCTGAAGCAGCCAGGTGCCTCTTCCTCTCTTTTCAATCCTGGGGCCACTCACAGAAGTTTTAATGTTACCTCTGCTGGGATCGTTCATCAGTGGGGCCGCACGCAGAGATTTAAATCCTACATCTGCGGGGTGAGTACCAGGATGGCTCCGGGGGAGGGGGGGAGCTCTTGGCCCCTCTGCCGACGGAGTGCTGCTGCCAGGCAGTGCGGCGGTGCTCGGACTTGTATTTTAACCCCCCTGGATGGGGGGGCCATGTGGAGTGCTGCTGCCGGCAGCATGGCAGTACTCTGACTTGAATTTAACCACCCAGATGGGAGAGGGCCCTCGTGGACCGCCACTGCTGGCATCGTGGCGGCCCTCACACCTGAACTGTAACCCTCTGGATGGGGGGGCACATGGAGCGCCGCTGCCAGCAGCGCTCTGACTTGAATTTAACCCCCCGAATTAGGAGGGGCTCGTGGAGCACCACTGCCGCCATTGCGGTGGTGCTCAGACCTGAATTTTAACCCCCTGGATGGGGGGGGCCACATGGAGTGCCACTGCCGGGCAGCTACTGCACAGTTGTTGCTGTAGGATTGGCACAGTAGGGATCAATCAGAAGGGGTAGGTGGAGTTGCAAATTATTGCAGATTAACAGCTAGTGCATATATAGCGTGTATATACACTAGCTGTTAACCTGCGATCATTTGCAACTCCACCTACCCCCTCTGATCTCTGCTGTGCCAGTCCTACAGTTGACTCCTCCAACTTGGCTGTGGTCAGCCTATTGACATCAGCAACGGTTGTGTACAGTAGCTGTGACAGACAGCAGCAACTGCTATTCCCTTTCCTTTACCTATAGGCTGACGTTGGGTGGATGTAACTTCGGCCCCAGCCATTGGTCACGGCCCTGTAACCTTCAGATGCTAAAGGGTTTGACGATCCACAAGAGAGGCTGCATCCCTCACAACATGTAAATTCATAGGTCAACATGCAGCTCCAATCTGGAGGTACTTTAATCTTTTTGGAGATCACTGATATTTCTGCTAGAAGATCATGTGGCAGGCAACTCTCTCTCAGAAGGGACAGCTGCCATTTAATACAATGTGGTATGCTAATTATACAAGAAGTGAGATATTCTACCCAACATTATGCAGTTAGACATAACAGTAGGATGTTTCTATACTAAAGGATATAGGATAAGTATCTATTCACTTGACATGGCTTGTGATGATGATCGGCAACTGTAAGTGAAGCACCAATTTTTGTCTGCCTTCAAGTAAGGAAGTACCTTTCTCAAGTTTCCTGTCTCTTTGGTCCGATTTTATCAGGTGTATCAGGTATTCTTCCAGTTTTGCAAGGATGCTACTTTCTGTGTAGTGAAGACAAGCTGAGTATTCAATTTTAGCATAGCACTCCTTGCTGTTAATATGCAATTCTAAACATTCAGGAGGCTGCCTGCCTGGTAACCTGAAGTTCCGTTGCCTATGTTACATAAAGTTCTCCTTTCAGATATTTTGATTATTGACAATTTATTTATTTAATTTTACCCCGCCCTTCCTGCCAATGGTGGCTCAGGGCGGCTTACAATATCAAAATATAAAATATAGAAATACAAAAACATAAAATACCCCACAACCCTGCACTGTCCCCCTCTCCACCCCAACCTCCTAACTTACCTCTATTCCCCCACAACACCCCCTTCCCTAACCCCCACTGCCAAATGACCTTATGAATAAAAAAGTCTTGTACTGCCTCCTAAAGGCGCTCAAGCCCAGACACAAACGAACCTCCCTGGGGAGGGAGTTCTACAGTTGCAGAGCAGCAGCCAAGAATGCCCTCCTTGCAATGGAGACCAGGTTAAAAACTGGTATCTCCAGGCGGGCATCCCTGGCCGACCTCAAAGGCAGCGATGGGACATGGTAGGCCAGGTGATCTGCCAGCTAAGTGGGTCCAAAGCCGTTTAGGGCTTTAAAGGTCAACCAGCACCTTGAATTGTTCCCAGAAGACAATAGGCAACCAGTGCAGATTCCGGAGCACCGGTGTTATGTGCTCCCAGTGACTTGCCCCCTTAAGAACATAAGTGGTGCCATACTGAGTCAGACCAATGGTCTGTCAAGCCCAGCATCCTGTCCTCTGACTGTGGCCAATCTCAATCGCATGGCAGAAGAACCAACAGTCACCATGGGCAATCCATTCCCTGTTGTTCACTCCTAGCTCCCGACAGTAAGAAGTTCATCCCGTAAGCTACTTGGTTATAGCCATTAATGGACCTACTCTCTAAGAACCTATTCAGTCCTTTTTAAAACCCAGCTATACTACTGACCTTGACAATGTCCTCTGGCAACAAATTCCGTAAGTTAATTATGCGTTGTGTGAAAAAGGACTTCCTTTTTATTTGTCTTAAATCTGCCGGCAACTAGTTTCATGGAGTGTCCCCTAGTTCCAGTACTATTTGAGAGGGTAAATAACCATTCCCTATCTACTCGTTCCACACCACTCAAGATTTTATAAACCTCTATCATGTCCCCTCTCACTCAGTCTTCTCTTCTCTAAGCTGAAGAGACCCAGCTTGTCAAGTGTCTCTTTGTACGGAAGCTGTTTCATACCCTTTATCATTTTGCCCGCACTACCCACATGAACAGACAGAGACATGCTCTGGGGTAAAAGGTCTTGGCCGCAACTTTATTACAATATAACTTACACAGACAACAATAGTAAAGAACCTGTGTGCATAATAGCGGGAAGGAACCATGCTACATAAAGCAGGCAAGGGGGGTTGAGCTAAATCTTGCCCTCCCTGTCCGGGTGAATCGACCCTTTGAGTTCACCCTCCCCTTGGGTGCAGAGGAGAGAAGGCATCAGATGCTCCCAGCGCATACCACTGTGCCCAAACCAGTAGAGGCGGGCATGGAGCCCACAACCAAACTGAGTACCAAAGTCAGAGTTTGCCGCGTGGCATTCGGCCCACCGCACAATGCTATGCCCGCAGATCCACACACTTGGCCACCGGTCAGCGCCTGCAGATAACAAATCACAATAATAGTATTATAGCCATGTCAGGCCGACTGCAGGGGGTGGGGTGGGGGCAAAGTCCTCACATAGGTGTGATAGGCACCTGACTGCCATCAGCCTATAGCCATGATCTGCGATGCTGTCAGGTCCCCTGCAGCTGCCGTGGAAGCCGCTCCAATCCTGAAAGAGTGTGACCCATAACCAGCAAGCGACAGTCCCAGTGCTGCCAAACCTTTCTTTAAAATGGCCTGGAATTGGAATTTTGTCAAAATTGCCCCAGCAAAATGGATGAAGAGAGGGCCCTTTAAAGGCGGGTGAACGTGCAAATATTCTCCCATCGCCGCCACCGGGCACACTAGCCCTACCGTGGCTCGGTGCAGCGTCAATTGCTGGCCCCTTCCCTCTTGATCGGTCTTAGATCGCTGAATCGTGATGGTGATAGTGTCGGGGGCACGCATTACGTCCCACCCTGATCTCCAGGGCCACACCCCTACGATCACCCTGTGATGAGGGCACCAGTTCACTGATGCGCAATGCCCCGAAAAATGCAGTTGAAAAAGCAGCCTGGAAAAGCACCCCCTCGTAGGAGGATGAGCAAATGCGAGGCAGGGTTGCCAACAAGTGAGCCAGTGTCCACTGACACCAGTTTGCGAGTATCCCTCCATGGTCCCTGCTCCCTGGCCCAACCGTCAGCAGCCCTGCGAAGCCGATAACTCGCACACGGGTCGGCAACCCTCCGCACCTTGCTGAAAAAGGCAATGTCTGCCAGGCGACCCCGTATGGTACGAGGCGCCAACCCACGGCCACTCAAGTGCATCGCAAACCACTCCGCTTGACAGATGGGGATGGGCCATGACTCCTGCAACCTGTGGGTTGAGAGAAAGCTACAGAATTCCTGGAAAGAAGACATGTAGGCTCACCACGTAGAGTTCGAAATGGCGGCTCTAATGCCCTCGTCTATCCTTCGCTCCCAAGACTCCATAAAGCCTCCGGCATCACCTCTGGGTTGATGTTGGCGCTGGGCACCAAGGAATGGAATCGCTCCATCTGAAAATGAGATAAGGAATCAGCAATCTCATTGTGAACATCGGGCACATATTTGGCTGAAAAATACATATTAATGGAAAGGCACTTCAGCACAAACCAGCAGACCAAGACCATAACTGTGCTGGATTTACTGGACTGGCGGTTGATCACTTGCACCACCACCTGTTTATCAGACCAGAAGCATATGTGGGAGTCCCGGAAGCGATGGCCCCAGAGCTCCAATGCCACCAGGAGCAGGAAGAGCTCAAGGAATGTTATATTCCTGATAAGGTCACTGGCCTCCCAATCTGGCAGCCAGCGTTGGGCGCACCAGCTACCCTGAAAACACCCCGAAGCCAATCCCACCAGCAGCATTGGATACCACCTGCGTGTCGGCCTCTAGCAGCCGTACCTCCCGCCACAGGGAAATTCCATTATAGTTCTGGAAGAACGTAAGCCAGACCAGGAGGTCAGCCCTGATACCCTTAGTTATACGAATGCGGTGGTGGGGGGCTGTCAGCCCTTCAGATACTTGGCCGAGTCACGCACAGAAAGCCTGACCTGGGGCTACCACCCTACATGCAAAATTGAGGTGACTGAGCAAAGTTTGTAAGGCCCTACGTGTCATCTTCCTGACGGCCAAAGTGTCTGTGAGCAGCCCCCTCAATGTGGCCAGCTTGTCAGGGGGGACACTAGATGTGCAGGATACTGTATCAATGATTATCCCTAAAAAGGAGATTCACGTCGCGGGACCCGCGGTTTTTTCATCGGCCAATGGGATGTCCAATTCGCCCGCAATCGTAGCAAACATGCCCATTAAATGGGAGCAGTCCTGGGTACCTGCCTGCCCTGAGAAGAGATAATCATCGACATAGTGTGATATGGAAGTTAAACCCATCTGGGCCTTGACTGCCCACTCCAGCATGGTGCTGAAATGCTGCGCAGGAAATTGCGCAGCCCATGGGCATGGCTTTGTCATAGAAAAACTGACTGTTAAATGAAAAACCCAACAGGTCAAAATCCCTTGGGGATACCGGCAGGAGGCGAAAAGCTGACTTTATGTTACACTTCCCCATTAGTGCCCCTTTTCCACATGCCCACACAGTATGCATGGCTGCATCGAAGAATGTGTACTGTACTGAGCACAGCATGGGGTCAATCCCATCATTAACAGAACTGCCCCGGGGTAAGGCAGATGATGTATTAAACGGAACTCCCCAGGTGCTTTTTTTGGGACTATCCCCAGTGGGGAGCATTGCAGGGGAGAGAAAAGAGGGGAGTCATGTGGACCTGCTACCCTCCCAGCTGCAATCTCCTTCCACACCACATGGCAGGACGAGGCGGGGTGACCACCCCCACAACTGGAGCAGGAATGAGAGTATTTGCATCAGGAATGAAAACACTCCTTCCCATTGTACGCCCAGCATACCTGTCGTCCAGAAGATGCCTTTAAAGGCCCCGGGATCACCACTCCACTTCCCGTGCGGATGTCAGCCCCAGGGCGGTGTGGGACCATAATTTGGGAATGCATATTATAGTCAATAATGTCCCAGCGTGTGTGGGGGTTAGACACTGCCCTACGATGAAACATTTAATCGTATTCCAGCCAAGCCATCCCCCCGAAATCATTATAGGCCTTCTGGAGGGTCACGGCGTACTGAATTAACTGCCACGTCCTACTTGGGAATTTGTACGCCACCCCCCCCCCCATGTAAATATAAAAACAGGCGGACCATTTCTCCCAGGTCCTGGGTACAAATGGCTTCTTGCGCATGCCCTTTTCCCCTTTATCAGCCTCTGTGCCCCCGTCACCCAGTTCCTCCCCATTCAACAACATAAAGATGTCAATAAGCTCACCTTTCCAGATTTTTTCTTTGGTTGTCAGAGACAAGTGATCGCTGAGCAATGAGATGGGGAAGGCGTAGGCGTGCAGACCCAGGGTAAAACCAGGCCGCCCATAAGTAGCCTGCGTCTCAGCATAAACTATAGTTGTGTCCCACACCGGGATGGCTGCACTGGCATCTAACACCAGCACAATCGATTTCTCCCAGTACCACTGCGATGCTTGTCCCCCAACCCCAGGACTGGGCCCTGCCGCCGCGCCTGTGCTGCCGTCTTGAGCCCCTACGCCCACGCCCCCGGAACTCCCTGTACCAGTGACCGCAGGCCCAGCTGTTACGTCAGAATTAACAACCTGTGCCAGGCACCCTGGGCCTGGGTCCCCCCAGTACCTATGGATGCGTTGCCTGGCCCACTGCCGTTCCCCCATTACAAATGTGCGTATTGCCCCCAAGACCCGCAGCGCCTCCTGGGCCCACGGACCCCTGAGTGCAGATGACTGTGGGACCCATGGATCCCTCACCTTGGTCAATAGGCATGGTTGTCATCCCGGTCGGCCGAGGTGCGTATGTTGCGGCTGCTTGGGTCCCCCCTGCCAGGCTTCCGGTGTCCACCGTACATCCCTCTGGCTCTCACCAAGATGCAAGACTGCCTCTGGACCACCCGACCCACTTCCAGCAGGCTGGGTTCCTTTCTGATTCCGCCGCCGCTTTGGGGGAGGAGGGAACCCCCCTGTTCCTCCCGTGTTCTGGGCCTGAACCATCTGCAGTGCAATGGCAATCATCTGCGTGACGTCCTCCATGGTGTACCAGGGAGTGCTGTCCTGCTACCCCATGCCCCTTCTCGCCCCTGTAGTGGCAGGCGCACATGCCTGGGGACACTCCATTTCCCCAGAAGGGGACGGGGCCCTAGTGACCCGACCAGTCTGGGAACCCCTGCCAACCCGAGCGAACTTGGCAGGCGCCATGACAACCCTGCAACTTGTAATGATGACAACCCTGCAACTTGTGCTGATAAACAAAGAAGAGTTTTAGTCAACGGGCAGGAAGGTGAGCATGCCGCTGCCTTACCATGCGTGAGCCCCTAAATCAGCATGGACCAGATCCCCCCCGATGGTGGGAAAGCCAAACAACCAGGGGCATGCACCCCCTTTTGACCCAGGGCTCCTGCAGAGAGAATGCCCCAGGCCCCCCTCCTAATTCTGGGGATGAGGGCTAAATTCCCAATGTCAACTATCCACAATACAGGCATAACCCTCCCCCCACACGAGGGGTTAAAATTAAATTCCCAAGTGCCACCGTGCTGCCTGACAGCGGCGCTCCATATGCCCCCCCCCCACCTGGGGGGTTAAATTCAAGGCTTGAGCACTGCCCGGCAGTGACGCTCGATGTGACCCCCCTCCACCATCCAGGGGATGAAATTCAAGGTTTGAGTGCTGCCGTGCTGCCTGGCAGCAGCGCTCCACATGGCCCCCCCAATCTGGGGTGTTGAATTCCAGCCCAGGCACCACTGAGCTGCCGGTAGCAGCAGTGAAATTCAATGCTTGAGCACCGCCATGCTGCTTTGCAGTGGTGCTCCAAGTGGACCTCCCCCAATCTGGGGAGTTAAATTCAATTCCGAGCCCTGCCAGCCGGTAGCAGCAGTGAAATTCAATGCTTGAGCACCGCCGTGCTGCCCGGCAGCGGCGCTCCACACGCCCCCCCCCCAATCTGGGGGGTTAAATTCAAGTCCAAGCGCCGCCACGCTGCTGGCAGTGATGCTTGATGTGACACCCCCCCCATCTGGAGGGTTGAAATTCAAGACTGGAGGACTTCCTTTTATTTGTTTTAAATCTGCCGGCAACTAGTTTCATGGAGTGTCCCCTAGTTCCAGTACTATTTGAGAGGATAAATAACCATTCCCTATCTACTCGTTCCACACCACTCAAGATTTTATAAACCTCTATCATGTCCCCTCTCTGCTGCCAGGGTCATCTACCTTGCCAGTCGCTTTGACCATGTGCAGCCCTTCCTCTCTTCACTTCACTGGCTTCCCCTTCCTGAACAAATCCTGCACAAGCTCCTAGTCTTCACCTATAAAGCTCTTCACAACCTTGCTCCCCCCTACCTCTCTGCACTTATCGCCCTCCATACTCCAGCCCGTGCACTTCGCTCCTCCTCTGTCCCTTCTCTCACCCTTCCACGCCTTCCCTGCTCCCCTAAGCGCCTTCGTCCCTTCTCACTTGCTGCCCCCCATGCCTGGAACTCCCTCCCTGTCCACATCCGCCTTGCCCCCTCCCTTCATACCTTCAAATCTCTCCTTAAAACTCACCTCTTTCGCTCTGCTCTGTCTGACTCTTTATCCTGCTGAGCCACTATTCCTATACCTACGATCGGTTTACCCTTATCCTTGCAACATGGACCTGCCTGCTGTCATTCTCATCGTAACCAAGCCAAGTACGTGCACTTGAGACCTCGCATCTTCATGAATGTTAGACCCCTTGTCTCTCCCTCTGTTCCCCTTCCTAAGTCTCTCCCCCAGCTCCTGTCTCTCAGATTGTAAGCCCTAGGGGCAGGGACCGTGTCTATTTTATTACTTTGTAAAGTGCCAGGTAAACTGCTTGCGCTATATAAATGTTTGTTAATAATAATAATAATAATTCAATAAAATACTAATACTGTACCTATTATTCTCTACTTGCTAAAGAAAGCCCAGGGACGTGGGAACATTTTTGGCACCACATAATGCAGATTTACCTTGCATTTTTGCTTCCTAACAAAGTTGAGGGACACACTTCCATGCTATGCTTGGAGGAGAGAAGAGATGACAGAGTGTAAAGTGGTTTGTTTTGTTTTTTGGGGGGTGTTGTGGGGTGGTGGTTGTTTTTTGCATTATTACCTTTACCCAGGTGAGTCATACAGTAGACTTCTCAAGTACCTTCTTGGCCACAGGCAAAGAGTCACATTCTAGTTCTCATTGACCTGATGTCAATGAAAAAGCACTTGCAAATCCCAAAATGGGGAGGCAGCACCAGAAAACCTCCTGCAACATATAAGCAAATAGTTATTGTCCATTGCAAAGCTGTGAAAAATTAACTTCTCCACATGAGGTTTCTCCTCTTGATATAGAGGAGAATGCCAATGCATTCATCTCTAACTCGGAAATGAGTCACCCCATATAGAAACTATTTACTGGTTGAGCCATACTCACCTCTAGAAAAATGGAGAGAGTATTTTAAATTTCTGGAGATGCGAGTGGGAAAAAGGACCTCTCTAAGAGTTAAAGAAATGTTGTAGTCTGCTAATAGGAAGACATAGTGATTCATCAATTTACTTACACACAAATAAATGAGAAAGGTTTTAACTAGCGGACAACTGTTTCTGTCTTTTCTTCTCCTTTAGCAAAGCATTGTTGGGCAGAAGAACATTGCCAAGCTTGCCTCAGCTGTCACCTGCAGAAGGCTGAGCACACACTTCTGCACGCCAACTTCTTGGGCACATTGCACATCCAATAACAGCCAAACTTGAGAAGCTCAAAACAGTTGAAGATTGCAGGATTTCTTAGAGCTGAGGTCAAACCAAATCCCATGAAACCCATCAGGGGGTCCTGTCAGGCTCGGTTCAATTCCTGAACCTTCCCGGACCAACCCCTTCAAACTGAGGGAGTGCTCCATGAAGGCAGGGGGAAAAGGCCACATCAGAAATGGGGCAGAGAAATCCCTTAATCCTGCCTTTCTTTTGCTGTGGTCCTGCGCCACAGGATGCAGTGATGTTATGACACTCTGCAGGCGTGGAGCTGTGTCACTATCTCTCAGTCTCACTTCCCCATCGATAAACAGGAATCATCGATAAACAGGCTTACCTTTATGCAGGTGAGTCATACAGCAGTCTTCTCAAGCAGCACCAACAGGCTAAGAGTCATGTTTCACGTTCTCATTGATCTGATGTCAATGACAAAGCACTCGTGAGAGCAAACTAGATTTTTAAAGGTTTTGTGTTTGTGAGAGTGAACTAGATTTTATGAGAGTGAACTAGATAAGGATTGTAAAGCACTTAACGTTGAAATTGCTGTAGAAACTATAAGTAATTATTATTTTATTTTATTGCATTGCATTTTTACCCTGCCCTTTGCCAAGGACTCAAGGTGGCTTACAACATGAGAAGTATAAAATACGAACAAATACATTTAAAATCCCTTAAAACCCACATCATCCCAACCACCCACCCCACTCATCCCCATCTACCACCTACCAATCCTCCTCCCCAAACCCCTTTAACCTATCCCTGACCACCAAATGCCTGGCCAACCAAAAAGGTCTTACATCTCCTCCGGACGACAAACAGGCTCGGGCTTAGGCAGATCCCCAAGGGGGGGGTGGGAGTTCCATAACTGTGGGGCAGCCACCGAGAACGCCCCCCTGTGCGACCTTGTAGCAACATAATGAGCAGTTGGTACTCACAAGAGAGCACCCCTGGCCAACCTCAGAGGCCGCAATGGGACATGGGAGAAGAGGTGGTCTTTCAGGTACCTGGGGTCATGGTGTTTACACGGGCGCACACCCACCACAAACCCATCCCCCCACCCACTGCCAGACGTGTACACAGACTTCACACACACACACACACACACACACACACTGCACACCCGCCCAAACACCGAGCGGCAGGGGGGAGGGGTGGGCATCCATTTAAAAACAGCCATAGATTTTCTTCTAACAATGCCTAGCATGACAGCTAAACAACTTACTCTAATGTATTAAATGGCCAGGTGGTGAGTTAACACACAAGAATTGTTGTAAGTGACAGAAAGGCTACTTATGGTTTTAAATGCAGCGGATGAGTGACCATCAAAATGATCCATTGCCAAAGCAATTTCCTCCTTTGTCTCCTTGGATAAGAGAGATTAAAAAAGACAAGAAAAAGAGGCAGTTGTTCATGATGATGGCCACTCTTTTATTTAAAACTCCTAGGCAGTTCTAGGCTTCTAAATTAGGACAAGACAAAGGTCCTTTTCAAATGGGTCCCCACCGCCCTTGCACACATGTTGGGGGGGGGCACCTGTGCGAACGCCACGGTAGGTGCGAGGGGGATGTGTGGGCGCCTGTGGGAACACTGCAGGCAGTGGGTGGGGGTGCATGCGTGCTCCCGTACTCCAGCCACCTCCACCCATCACCCATGCATGGAGCAATGGGCGCCAATGCCCAGTGTTCCATGCGTGGAGATGGGTGGAGGTCCTTGGGAACGCATGTCCACACACCGCCCACACACCATGCTGCCCACCCATCCCCACACACACCACGGCCTCTGTGAAAAGGGCCAAAGTTATACTCTCACCTGGGTTTGTACAGAGAAAGCTGAGTGGCTTGCTCTCTCTCTCTTTGGTTTGTGCTGGCAGAATGCTTAGAATGATTAAAATATAAAGGTGAGCTTGGAACAGCCCCACAGAAATGTCTGGTCACATCAGCATTAGAAAAAGTTGATCAAATTCACTTAACACTGTCCTGAAGTAACTGCAAGGCAGGCTTTCATTCACCACTAGCCAGCATCGTGGGACTTAGCACAAGTTGCCTTTCCGTGCTCTAACCACTTTTTGGAATGATACAACCATCCCTCTGTTGCTTTAAATTCTCCCTTCCCAACTGCTTGGCCAAATGCTCTGTTCTTTGTTTCTTGTACCATTTCAACTAAAAGTGCATCCAATCCATTCTTCCTTTGTTCAGAACATCTGTTGGCATGTTCAAGCAGAAGTATCTCTGCATTTTGCAGACAAAAAGGGAGAGCAGATTGTGCAGATATTACTCAGAAAGTCTAGATTGGTTTCTTAAGAGACTATGCCGAGGTACTTCCTTGAGAGTGAACACCAGAATTTCAGAACAGGGGGGGAGGCAGGCAACCAAAGACACACACACCCATGCTGAGAGAGAATGGTACCCAAATTTGTTACCTGTGTGACCCCACTCTGAGATGTGGCAGGACTCCTCACTGAAGCCGATATGGCTGCAGGAGAGAGAGAGGCAACCTGTGTCACTGCTCCAGATGGGAAAGGGAAGTCACTGTTGCTGCAGGGCTCAGCCCCCACTCCACCCTCTCCCAGGGCACCACCTCCAGAAGCCCAGAGACTGGGTCCAAAACTGGAGAGGCGGCAATCTGCGAGCAGAACCTCGCTTTTGCCAATAACAACAGAGGAACAACCTCCAAAATTTCACTTTTGAACCCTACGCTACATAATAGGCTATAGGTATGTAATTAGGATTCTCCTATATACTCCAAAGTACTTACAAATATGTAAATCGCCACTGGAAGTTCAGATTTCAGAACCTGGAAAATCCTTTGCATTTGTGCATTAGTCTCCATGAAAACAGGAAAAGCAATACATAGACGTGGCTTGATAACGGCTACCGAGAGCAATGTCGCCAAGCCTTTCAGACTTCAGTTCATGGTAAGCCCTCAAAATTTCTCCCACCTCTCCACGTTGGGTTAAGCATTACTGCACAAGGTGGCCAGCCAGCCATGTCCCCACTGTCACTGTGACTATTTCCAGAGAGAGGGCAAGGGCCTGGGGATGACTATAATCAAAATAACCACATTCCCCCAGGCCACCTTATGTTCATTGTCCAGCCCTGTCAAACCCTGACTTCCAACCCCCACCCTCGGAGTCCCAGTAGCAGTGGCTGGTTCATTGTCTCATGCCACTGCCTCAGCCTGCCTCTGCCTAGCCACTCTCCTCCCTGGCCTACTCTAGCCCCACCTTCCCCTTCTTTCTGTCCCAGCTCTTGCCACTCCTCCAGGAAGCATCCTGGTTGGCTTCCAGCCAGCATATAAGGCTTTGTGATGGTACCAGAAATCTGGGTGAAATTATAACACTTGCTTACACTTCCTGGTTCCTGCTCTGTTCTTGCTCCTCTAGTCCTCCTTCAGCTTTGCCTCCTTTGTTCCCACCAGTCATGCTCTCTTGTTCCTCTCTCCCCTTCCTGTTCTATGTTTCCCCACTCTGGTCTTGCTTCCTTCCTGCTCGTGTGTTCCCCTCTAACCTTGCTCCCTGCTGCACACTCCAGGCCCCAACATTGGGTGAAAACAGACATGATGCTAACTCCATTTTAACATTTCTTATGCATCTTGCAGGGCTGTACTGGTGCCCTATGCAGCTAGGGTGGCCAGACGTCTGGATTTGGCCCAGACCACCCGGTATTTCTGACAGCTTCTGCTGTCCGGGATGGAAGGGGAACCAGACCATAGAGCTGTCTGGAATTCCCCTTCCATCCCAAGTCTTTCACCCCGGGCTGGTCACAGCTGCGCTCTTTGCACTTCCACCAATGGACCCCGTGAGCGGAAGTGCAGGGAGCGCAGCTGCGGCCAGCCAGCGGGCTTTTTTGGCGCGTGGTGGCACCCACGCTGGCAGAGGAGAGAAAGCAGCCCAGCAGCAGACTCATCTCTCCCGCCCGGCCCGACAGCCCAACTCCTTTCTTCTTTTCAGCTGAGTCTGCAGCGGCAGCTCCTCCTTCCCCCTCCCCGGCAGCGCAGGGCTGCTGTGGGAAGACGCAATCTGCAACAGGCTACCTCTTCTCACAGCCCCGCTGGGGAGGGGGAGAGGAGCTGCTGTACCACTGTAGGCTCAGCTGAGAAGAAGGAGTTGGGCTGGGGCCGGGAGGAGAGATCAAAGGCCAGCATTGAGCAGGCTGCAGCAGGGGGCGAAGAGGCCTGGTGAGACTCGGCACAGGTAAGTGCCCCCATCCTAC
>QEPC01009579.1:2031423-2047597 GCA_003113815.1 Sphenodon punctatus
AGTTCTGAGAGAAGCTTCACGCAGAAGTTCAAAGATCTGGATGTTTAAGATCTGGGTGAGTGATTCAGGCTGCATTCTCACCTGCGGTGGCAGTGGCGGCAGCAGAAGGGGCGAGGGAGGCATGGCAGTGCGGAGGAACCGGTGGCCAGGAAAAGAGACGGTGCAAATTGGGATCTGCCGCGGCTTCTCTCGCCCATGTCAGGGCAGGATTTTGCACCCTAACATGTGCAAGAGAAGCCGCGGCAGAACCCCATTCACACCGGGGGTACTTCGGCATTCGACTCTTCCCCCCACCACTTCTTTGCCTTGTGGGAGTCACTGCCAGTGCCACATGCCACTGTCAGGTGTGAATGTGGCAACAGTTTTGCTCATTTTCCCAAACTGAGCTTGCAACCTCATATTTCTACATCCATACCTTTGCTCACCACAACCCCCAGAGTGTTAGATTTACTACAAGAATCTATTTTAGTTCAGTTTTCTATCCCTCTACCCCCACTTCATAGTTTTTCACTGAAGAGCAGGGATGTAGCTTAGGCAGTGTCTTACCCACTCAGCTGCTGCACCTGTCAATGGAATGTGGTTGCGGATTAAAAGGTTCATGAAGCAATAAGGCCAGTTGTTAAAAGTATCTGTTTCAGAGCAGAACCACTCTAGAAAAAAACAGGAAGAGCTCAAAGTGCCTTCAGTTAAATGGACACGGCCCAGCAAACCCACTAATCAAGGCAGGAATTTACTGAATCTCCCTCACACAATTAGAAGAACTTGTCCCAGTAATTGTATCATCATTTTATACCCTTATTAAAGCATAAATGGATTTCATTCCAAGCATTTAAAAAAAAAATCTTTTGGCTCCACATTGTAGTCCTTTAAAAATCACACACATAATAAATTAATGAAAAATCAAAGAAACTGCCTGTCTTTAGAAAACTAGCCTAATTTGGCATGCTCTGCTGCACACTTTGAATGCTCCAATTCTTTCCTCCTAGGCCAGAAACCTCCTTCTTTGTGGAAGTAATCTTTCCAAATAATACCAAATTGAATTTGGCATTAAGTGAGGTGTGAAATATGGAAGCTGGCTCATAAAAAGGAGACACATCAGGGTCATCAAGGGGCTGCTACCATTTATCCTTTGAGCATGTGTTCTGTATTTGGAAAAGAAAATGTTACATCACTTACAATATATATATACACAAGCTGCAAATCTCCATTGTATAGCAGTGTTGAGGAAACTGTGGCGACCCTTTCTAGTTATGGGGGCCAGGCCAGATATGCAAATTTTAGAGGACACATATGAGAAATACAGACTGCAGAGCTGCAGTGGCTCCAGTGCAGCCCTGCAACCTGTATTTTTCATAAGTGTCATCTAAAATTTGCATATCTGGTCAACCTATTTTTAGTGTGGCCCACAAGGGAAGCCCCACAGTTCCTGTTTAATTGGGTCACAGTCCCACATGATTGGCCAGCCTGTGAAGGCTCACTGGCACCACCCCAGGGCTTGTAGTGTCATCTCAAGGTACACCTTCCTGGAGGTGGGGGATCTCCTGTCCCTACCTCTCTCTAACTCTGGGGTGGGTGAGAAGTGCTTTAGGTTTGCCAACCCTGAGAAGGTTGAACTATGGACAGGCCTGCAGTCATGTGTTATATTGCTGTCCAATTCATATGGACAATTCATAAGAAATATGGTCTGTCCATACGACATATGGGCCATTGGAAAGCTTGAGTGCTACTGAAGGGCAGTGGTTCTCAGCTGTTAGTCAGGGCCCACTAGTGGTTCCTAGATGGGTCTTAAAGAGATTCCAGGAGGGGCCCAGGATAGCTATGGGGCAGGGCCCAGAATGGCCCAGGAGCTGCTGTGTCATGCCCTGTAACGCCACATCCTCTCCTGCCACTTATTTTGGTTACCTGTGCTGCTGAGAACAGGACAAGGAGAGAAGCACATGTCTTCCACCTCCTGCTGCTTCCAGCCCTTGATGTTGCTGTTGTAAAAACTGACCCACCCACCCCTCTGGGTCCCCTACTGCTGCCACCTGGTCATTCCTGGTCCTGGATGTTTTAAGGTACATCCTAGATTTAAAAAAAAAACATTTCAGTGGGTTTGTAGTGAAGCACTGTGAGTTGCTGCAGGAGCAGGCCTTCAGCATGTCAGTTCTTCACCACTTGCTCACCCAGACCTGGAAGGAAAGTGTTAACCTGGAGCCCAGAGTCATGTGCACGGAAGGGCTGGTCACATGACAGTGCTAGGACTATATTAGGTGCATTCACAAGTTACAAAATCTCACGTAAGATAGAAATTAGGCCACTCAACATCAGTTCCTTATCATTTCATTTATTTATTTACGGGTACGGACTCATGTCATGACCCAACAAACAAACATAGAAACATACATAGAAAACAAAAACGAAAAAGGAACAAGAACAAGACAAATAATGTCTTAAATTTAAAACAAATTAAAACCAGCCATAGAGCAAGGAAATATATTAAGTACATAAAATCAGCCAGCATAGTATCATACAGCCTGGTAAAAGAGAAACACTCCAAGAAGGAAACAATGCTCGGGGTACAAGTCGGAAGCCAGATTATGTATGAGGGCAAGGTGGAACTAATGACCAAAGAAAACCAGATATTGTAGACAAGGAGGGGTAAAGCCCAGATCTTAATGCTAGCACCCCTGCTAGGCTAAGGGGGGGGGGGGTTAGCAGGGTATTCTGTGAGGATTGCTTTGCTTTTGCCTTGAACCACTCCTTGATAAAGGCTCTTCTCTTAAATGCCAATAAGGTATAGGAGGCAAGTGCCACCATGGCCTCCTTATGAGATAGGCTGAGGAGCCAGACAAAGCAACCCTCTGTCTGGAAAGCATAGCCTACTGGCAGCAGTGGAGCCAGCCAGGTAATACGGAGAAAATGGAAATAGGGACACCTCAACAAAAAATGCTCAGTTGACTCACTCTCCTTGATACTGCAATACTCAATACTCCTTGATACTCTGAGTTCAAGTGGCATGCGCTTTTGTCTGCCCTCCACTATTGCCAGCTGGAGCATCTGGAAACGAAGGAGTGTATAGAATCTCCTGAGCTTATAATTCTAGGTAAGGTTCAAAGCAATGGAATGACTTTATTAACTCAAATAAAGGAGCAGCCTTCCATTGACGCACTACAGACAGGTCTTCTTGGATGTCAATATCCTCGATCCTCCTAAAAAGCTCGATTTTAATATATGAGATTGCTTTCCCCAAAAAAAACTCGAAGGAGTACCCCAACTCGTGAATCAGATGCCCTAAATACTAGGTAGGGGTGGGACTACCGGATGATCCGGTATCCAATACTGCCGGTTTTTGGGTGTACCGGCAGTATCGAATTACCCCAGTAATCGGGGGAATTTACCAGATTCCCACTGTGCCAGATTTTTTTATATTGCGGCCATTCAAATGAATGGCCGCAATGTAAAAAAAAAAACAGAAAAAAAGCAAACACTTTCCCTCCCCCATCCAGGCTGTGCGGGTGGAAGGGGGGACACCCCCACCCACCCGGCCCAGCCTGGATTTAAAAAAAAAAAAAATTCCCTAAGTCCCTGGGCTCCAGGCCACCGCTGGCGACCCAGAGCCTGCACCACCAGCAGGTAAGTGTACCAGTACTGTTGATCCCTGGGGTGGGGGGTGGTTTAAAACACCCCCCCAGCCCAGGGATCACCCTACCTCACCCACCCAGGGATCACCCTACCTTGCCTTCAGCTCCGGGTGGTGGCGGCAGTCCGGCGGCCAGCTTCAGCTCTGCTGTGGCTGCCGGCTTCAGCATGCTAGTGACATGTACTAGGCCTTCCGTAAGATAGAAGGGTTCCCTGGAAGGCCTAGAGCGTCACTAGCGTGCTGAAGCTGGCAGCCACAGCAGAGCTGAAGCCGGCCACCGCCGCCGTCCGGAACTGAAGGCAAGGTAGGGTGATCCCATGGTGGGCGAGGTAGGGAGATCCCTGGAGTGGGGGTGTGTGTTAAACCAACCCCCACCCCAGGGATCAACAGTACCGGTACACTTACCTGCTGCTGGTGTGAGCTCTGGGTCGCTGGCAGCAGCCCCGGCCCAGAGCCCAGGGACTTAGGGGAATTTAAAAAAAATAAAAATAATCCAGGCTGGGCAGGGTGGGTGTGGGGTGTCCCCCCTCACCCGCACAGTCTGGGAGGGGGAGGGGGGAGGGTTGTTGGTTTTTTTCCCATTGATTTCAATGGGGACAGTTCCCCATTGAAATCAATGGGGGGAAAACGGTACCGGTATACCGGTATTAATCCGGTATGCCGGTATTTTGAAATCCGGGAACCGGTAAATCCAGTACCCAGTATTTGCCCGGATGTCCCACCCCTACTAAATACAACAGCCAAGGGTCTGCCCTTGGGCAGTTCCTTATCTGTAAAATGGGAATAATAATGACCTGCTTCCCAAGGTTGTTCTCAGGGTGAACTAGAGAAGGGTTGTCAAGCACTACGTAAATTGTAAATAATGACAACTAACATGCTTGACTCACACTTCTACTGACTGGAACAAATCTCCCATTTAGCCATTTAAACGTACAGTGTAGTGTCAGATAATGAAGCACACATGTGGTAGGGGATTGCTGAGGTTGGCTAAATTTAAATTTATGCATAGTCAATTCACCCTCTAACCCGTTTCAAGTGCCAGATATTAAGTAACAAGGTACCACAGCAAGTAATGGAATTGGAAATCACTGAATTACACAAAGAAGAAAGTATTACTCTATCAGCCTCAAACACTTCCTCTTTCAAAATGCTACACAGCATTATCATGCTATTGCTAGAACTTACTGGATTTGGAGTTTGGGGGAGGAGTGGTGGAGGAGACAGACAATCTGCAGACAATTGCAGACAATCTGTGAGGTGCTCGGCAATATTAAAATGTAATGAAAACGTTAATCTGCCAGTGCCCTCTTTTTAAATAATATAAATTATTTAACCACTATTCAAATTATGGGTTTAAAAGCAGAGCTGAATGAAATATGCAATTACATATTCATGCACCTGATTTGTATACTTGGACACATGTCCAAATGTTTTTTGTTGTTGTTCTTGTTGCTCTAGCACCAGCAATCTGGCCTGGCACTGAATAATCACTCATTAGAGGCAGGGCCCTGCCTGAGGGGCTCATAACCTAGAAATGCCCAAAGGAGAGGAGAACAAAGGCCCTTTTTATACAAGACGCTGCCCAGCATGGACACCCATCATCCACGCAGGGGAGCATCCTGTGTAAATGTGAGGGGGCGTGGGTGCACTCTTTCATGAGCCATGCAACCCCACCTATCCCCCGCGCATCGAGCAACCGGCGACAATGCAGGTTGAGCCATTCCAGGGGATGTGGGGGGATCAGCGTGCGCCCATGTGCATCCGCCCCACCCCTGCAGCGGCGCACCCATGGACCATCCCCTCTGCAGTGGCCTGTTTTAAAAGATCCAAAGTGAGAGACAGGGATAGCTTCATGGCGTTGCAAAGCTGATGGTGCACATGTTTAGCTTAGTTACAAGGGAGAAAGGGGACCTGAAGGAAAGGAAAGTAGAGTGAGCATCCGTGAGCTTGCGAGTTGGGGGCAGGGAATCATTATCTTTGCTATAGTGGTGAAATTTACATATTTGTTTAGATTGGCTATTTCGCGTCGTTATTTTGGGTTATTTGGTTTTCAGTACTTTGTTAGCTTCAGTAGAACCATTTCATGCTATATAGTACCATGTAGCACTAACTGGTACCAAATAGTACTACTGAGGTTAACAGAGTACCAAAAATTAAATGAATATGAAATGAGTATTTGGGTTCAATAAATGAAGCAGGAAGTGAATCTAGTTTCCTAGTCTCTTAATTGAAATGGAGAAAAATATACCAAACGTGTTGACTGGTATATTTATTCAGAGTATTCAGTTCAGCCCTAGTACAAAGATAAGTAAAGTAGGCCTTTAATAGAAAACAGCTAGCATCCCCTCTGGCTTTGCCTCCAGCTCCCTCTACCCTAGGGGAGGCTTCAGAAACTGCTGAATTGGTCTGGATGCCCTTGCAGACACCTCACAGTACAGCAACAAATATTTATACAGAATTATTGCATCCCTGCTCCATGAGCTGGGAAAGACGTTCCTGTTGGGGGTTGGGAGGAGAGGATTAGAAGTAGCTTGAAATAGCTGAGCAATAGTTAAACACCAACATTGGTATTTAAAGCGGGCCAAAGTAACAAGTCAAGATGAATGAGAACAGTTGCTGACATGCCTCAGAAGCAAATGGCTGCCACACCCCATACAAAACTCAAGTGAATCTGCTTTTCACAGTAGGGGCAGGACCAGCCAGAGAGAGAGAGAGAGAGAGAGAGAGAGGAAAGAAGGTACCAGTGAACAGAGCTGGGGAAAGGGAGCAGGGCAAATGGTGCCATTCAGCAACTTTAATTTTTTGTAATACATTTTTATTAGATAGAAAAAAATTACTGTTTACAATGCATTCTAACATCGAACAGTGAACAAAACACAACGAAACCAATCAACATCTCAATGCCACATCAGTGTTAATGTGGAGACCATTTCCATCTAAAGGAGTAGGAGTTATATCTGATGTAACAGAATCTGTTCAGTTTTTGCTTGTCCAACTTGTTTATCCATAAGGATATCCCAACATGGGTTCCAGATCATATAAAATTCTTAAAGAGAGTCGTTGATAGCCACCAAGATCCTTTCCATTGTGGCCATGTACCATAGCTGGTTTGATAAGCCCTTTTCAGTTGGGCTCTGCTTTTGTATGCCCTGGCTAGAACATATAGTGTTGCTAGGCAGACCTGGTCACAGGACAGGCATCTTTCCCTCGATATAGCACTCGTAGGGAAAATACCCAGAAGCGCAATCTCGGGCTTGAGGGGGACATCAATCTCAGCAATTTTATTAATCAAAAAGCCAGCTACCAGCCATATTGGCTGTACCACTGCATAGCTCCACCAACAATGTAATGATGTCCTGGCCTCCCCACATCCACGCTAGCATAGATCTGTGTCTGAGCCTTTCTTTTTTTAAAAAACATTTTGGAGGTCAAATACCAGCATAGGATTAGTTTCACCTGTACTTCCCGAACACTGAGGGATCGAGAACATTTACTCATATGTGCCACATCTGCAACCAGTCCACCTTTTCCAGATTAATGCCCATCTCGTTCTCCCAAATACTTATATACCCAGCATCTAGTTTATGCATGATGTTTTTAATCTCTTTGTATATAGTGAAGAGAAATCCTCTGGAAATATTAAGTTCAAATAGTAGGCATTCAATTGCACATGGTTTTCTGCCAAACAATACTCTGTCTTTGGGGCTATTTAGTATACTTAAATCAAAGCTAGGGGTGCCCTGACACGAGCTAAGGAGTCTCCCCAACACAGGGCTCCTGTAGTGCAGGGCCTCCCCAACACAGGCTCCTGTAATATTGTGTTTAGCCCAATATTATATCTAGCTTGATTCTGGAGGAAGTTCCTGGCTGAAGTGAATAGGGAATATGTACATAAAAGACTTAGGATCAGGCCCTGAAATACACGTGAGTTATTTTTGCCTGCCTGTTTCTTCTCTCTTGTCTCCATGGAAAGACGATAGTTTAGCCTGTGAAATGTTAAAAGATACTAGACTGGCATTTAACCATGAACTCCGCTCCTCCTCTGTCCCCTCTCTTGCCCTCCCACGCCTCCCCTGCTCCCCTAACCGCCTTCGTCCCTTCTCCCTAGCTGCCCCCCACGCCTGAAACTCCCTCCTTGCCCACATCTGCCTCGCCCCCTCCCTTCATACCTTCAAATCCCTCCTCAAGACCCACCTCTTCCGCTCTGCCCGTCCCTCCCCGACTTCTCGCTCCCCTCACCTAACTCCTGCTGATGCCCTCCATCCAGTACAATCTGTTACTTGAAGTCTGTGTACTCATACCCTCACCACATGGACCAATCAGCCATCATTCTTGATGTAACCAAGCCAAGCGCGTGCACCTGTGACCTCGCATCCTCGTGAATGTTACACTCCTTGTCTCTCCCTCTGTTCCCTTTCCTTCATCTCCCCCCTACCCCCATTTCTCAGATTGTAAGCCCTAGGGCAGGGACCGTGGCTATTCAATTACTTTGTAAAGCTCCAGGTACATTGCTGATGCTATATAAATGCTTGCTAATAATAAAATAATCATCATCATCTTTCCCCAGAAGATTATTTAATCCATTTAGAAAACTAGTTTCTCATCAACCGGTGTAACTGAAAATGTGAAAGGAATCAGGAAGTATCTTTCTGCCGTCTGACCAGCTATATATCATCAAAAGTGTCATATTGAGTCAGATCAATGGTCCATCTAGCCCCATATCCTATCTTAAACAGTGGCTACCTGCAGTCACTTCAGAGAAATGCCCAGCGGGGTGAGCCATTCTCCGCTATTCATTCCCAACACCCTGGTCCCACCCTGACTATACTAATAAATCAAAATGTTATTATGAAGTTAGTTAAGTGATTAAGTTAGTAATAACTGTTTATGGACATATCCTGTAAGAATTTAAGAAAGACATTGACAAATTGGAACGGGTTCAGAGGAGGGCAACAGAGATGATCAGGGGGTCAGGAAACCAAGTTCTGTAAGGAAAGGCTGAAGGAACTGGGAATGTTTAGTCTGGAGAAGACTAGGGCCACAATTCAGACATTCCCCACCCCCCGGCACGCGCACATATTCTGGCTGTGGGGAGGAATGGACAGCCAGAATATGCGTGGGGATCAGCTTGGTCAGGAAGCGCCTCCCCCCCCCCCGCATGTGTGGCTTTGCTCTGCAGGGATGCAGAGCTCGGTTTCCTGTTTTGCATCCCTGCGTGTCTCTGCCAGCAAAGCCGTGCCGGGGGGGCGGGGGCTTTCAGACTGACTGATCCCCGTGCATATTCTGGCTGCGCATTCCCCCCACAGCCAGAATATGCACGGGGGAGGCAAGTGGTCTGAAAGTGGTCTAAAAGGTGACATCATAGCAGTCTTCAAATACCTGAAGGGCTGTCACAGAGAGGGTGGCAAAGACTTGTTCTCTGTTGCCCCTAAGGGCACGACTAGAAATAATGGGCTCAAATGACAAGAAGGCAGATTTTGGTTAAACTTTAAAAAGAACTTCCTAATGGTAAGAGCTGTTTGTCAATGGAAGAAATTGCCAGGGCAGTGGTGGTCTCTCTCCTTCACTGGAAGTTTTCAAACAGAGGCTGGATGGCGATCTGTCAGGGATGCTGTAGCTGCGGATTTCCTGCATTGAGCAGGGGGTTGGACTAGATGGCCTCTGATGACCCTTCCATCTATGATTCTATGATGGAGTGATTCGTTGCCTGTTCCCAGCAGTCAGAGATGCCGTTCCCTTACCAATCACCATTTTGGGACCTGCTTATGCTACTTGACTTCACAACATCCTCTGGCAATGAGTTCCACAGAAATTGTAAACTAAGTGGGGAAAAATACTTCCTCTTGTTTTTGAAATGCTGCCAGTTGATTTAATATGGTGTTTCCTAGTTCTATTATTTGGAGAAAGAGTAACAGTTCCATATGATTTTGTAAACTACCATCCTATCCTCATTAGTCGTCTCTTTTTTAAGCTGAAGAGCCCTAACCTATTGAGTCTCTTCTTTTACACAAGCTGTTCCACAACTTTGATCGTCTCTTTTGCCCTTCTCTGTACCTTTATTATCCATTATCCAGAGGCTGCAGGCTGATCCTCAAAGTACTCTGCTGGCACAAGCCCTATTGGTTCAGCCTGTGAAATTAGATCATTCTTTTGCGACTAGTTTTCTCCTTCTCTATTTGGGAAACATTGATTTTCTATTAGTGTTTCTGTCAGAGTACAAGCCAGCTGTTATGTCTGATGAAGTGAGTACAGAAAGGAAGAAGAGGCTGCACTTGGAAGCACGGATAAACAAACACACAGCTATCAGCAGGAATTACAGGCCACTTACTATTTCTGATCCTCAGCTTCTGTTAGCGCATGCCTCTTTGAACAAACCATGTCAAGTAGCTACTAACGAAAGGGGTCAGACACCACACCATCCCAGCTCTGTTGTGCTTTCGCTCCATCTTTGGGAACTAGCTTCATCGATGAGCATATCAGCGGAGATCAAGGAGAGAACAAGGTCTGTTAGTTAACTTGAGCACTTTTGGCCAGCTGGATGGATGGCTCCTTCTGCAATGGAGCACAAATCATTTCAGTTACCACAAACAGAGCCGTCTGTTTGGCTTATTATTTCTTAGCATCAAAGTGGTGGCTTTTCTTTCTTTTTTAAAAATAAATAAATAAATAATTAAAATCCAGAGGACAATCCTGAGAGATAGACATAGTAAGTCTTGGGGAAAGCAACACTGGGACAAAAAATGTACCTAGGTTGTTTGGCTCCCTCCTGCTCCCTCCTGCCTCTTCTTGTGCTTGCTACCATCTGTAATGGAGACAGATGGAGAAAACACTTCTGCCCCTGTCCTCTTTTCAAGAACGAAGGGGGCAGAAGAAGCAAGCCACCCCATTCAGCCCTTTGCCCTTCACAAAAAGACTTGCTCCCCCATCCCAGCGGCCCTATGTCTTAAACCCCGTTTCCCTGGCTCTCCTGTCAGTGTGAAATAAAAACTACAGGGGAAACCACCGTGCTGGAGCTGACCATCACTTCACTAGGTGGAAGGACTCTATAAATCTCCTGTAACTGCGTCAGTTACATCATCTATGGGACATGCCAAGTTGTGAGCTGCCACGGTTTATTATTATTTCAAATGTATTTGCCGCCCTTTCCCCCCAGGTTCAAAAAAATTTAAAAAGTGACCCCTGGTCACCCCACCCTCCAAATATATTGGGAAGTCTTTTTGTAGATGGCCTACATGAGCACCAGGAGGCAGCAGCGGCAAGGGGGTGCAATTGCACACACACACACACACCATCTTTGGGCAAGGGGCGTGGCTACCTCTGAAAGAGATGGGTCGGTGTAAAATGGTGGGTCCGCCCCTTTCTAAGGTGACAACGTTCCCTTTCCATGCGTCATGACCTTACCACACTCAGAAAGGGGGCATGGTCATGTGGCCCTCTGTCACTTCTGACATGGCCACACCGTTTTCCAAACGCTGTGACATCATGATGCTTGAAAAGGGGCATGATCACATCGGAAAGGGTTCTCACATCCTCCCCCCCCCAAAGGAAAATTCTGCTGGCATCCTTGGTGACCTATCGTTACTACCTCTGATCCTTACCTAAAGGGACAGGATCCTTGTTTTGCTTCTCATAGCAATAAAGTATTATTGAACTTGACCCAAGTTTCCAGCTGGTAACACATTTTGAGTAGAACATGAGGCAGGGGTTGATTAAAAAAAGCAGACCCATTGGATCAGGTCCAAGGCCCCCAGAAACAGAGGACACCCCCCACAGAATCTGTCACTGCTGCTATCATTCTGCAGGGCAGCTTGTCCACAGCAGGCAGCACCAGCAGCTCCCTATTGGCTGCTGGAGGATCTGTGCCATCACTGTCATGGAGACAGTGGTGGCCATGGCAACAAACTTTGGTCTCAGGACCCCAAGAATTCTTAATCTTACGTGAGGCAGTAACTAGATGGCCGTTGCTCTTCCACACCTTCAGAGAGAGCCCACGACTGGAGAAGCTGTTCATCAACTTGTGTTGTGGGACACTGAAAGAAGAAGAAAAGGAACAAAGGGGGTAGAGGTGAGAGCAAGAAGTGATGAAGGACCAGACATGGCCAAGCCGAGTTGTGGCTAGTTTGCCTACTAAGAATATAAGAGCCCCAATACCAAGTCAGACCAATGGCCTATCTATCCCAGTGCCATGTCTCTGACAGAGGCCGGCCTCGAAAAACTGTAGAAAAACAGTGCCTACACAGGGAAATACATTCACTCCCAGCTTCTAACAGTCAGAGGTTGCACCCCCAATCAACTTGGCTGATAGCCATTGATCTACCTACCCTCCATGAAGTTATCCAATCCTTTTTTAAACCCATGTTTATTATTAGCCTTCACAACCTCCCACTACAATGAGTTCCACAGGCAGGGCTAGGCTGGAATAGGGCCTAGTGCAGAATATGTAATGGCCACTTCAAAGGCCCTTAGCAAGTCTTCTGTGGGTTCTAATCACTCATTCCCCCATGCACACATTCCCAATAGGCATGGGCCTCCGAGGTTTTTGGTACAGCTGCACTGCCTGTAATGGCTAAGTGCACAGTACTTGGACCAGGGGGAATTCTGGTTCAAGTCTGACAGAGGCCAGCCCGAGATGCTTCAGAAAAACTGTAGAAAAACAGTGTATCCATGTTATTTTTAAGGAGTCTTGGTCCGTTAGGAGCTACCCGGTGCAAACTCCACCAGGTATTGACTGCCTCCACCTTGTGATTGATTTCACCGGAGACAGATTAGGGCTGCTGTTAGTATCCCGGGCACCTTCCTGTACAGTAGCATCCCTGCATGATCTAGTGGAGCTGGTGTCAGAGGTGGTTTTGCAGTCCCCAAGGGCAGTGGTACAGGGGCGCCCTTCTTGAAGTCCCCCATGTACGATGTGGGGCAACGCTGGAGAGGGCGTCCTTGGTCATAGCACCCCGGTTGTGGAACTCCCTCCCAGTAGAGGTCCGTTTCTCCCCGAATCTTCCCTCCTTCCAGTGCCAATGTAAGACGTATTATTTCACCAGGCTTTTGGCTGGGGAGATGGATAATGGGGGTGGGGGGGTCTGGGAGATTTGGTTTTTTTAATTCTGTGACCTTTTTATATATATTGATTCTATCTTTTATATTTATATTTATTGTTATTTATATTTATGCTATTGTATTGTTTGTTTTTATTGTAAGCCGCCCTGAGCTGTGAGAGGCACAAGAGGGCGGGATAGAAATGTTAGTATAAATAAATTAAAAAATTAAATAAAGCCTCACCTTAGCCAGAAATTCACTGGGTGACCTTGGGCCAGTCACAGTATTCTCGCAGCCTAACCTACCTCACAGGGTTGTTGTGAGAATTAAAAGTTGTCTTTATTACTTCTATGTAAAGTGCTTCAAGTGCCATGGCAGGGGAGCGCTATATAAAAATAAAGACTTCTTATTAATAATCATTATTATTAATTATTAGTATTATTATAGCTATGTTCATGTCCACAGGTTATTTGTGTATTTTATAAAAATGTTTAGCCTTCCATTTTAACCTTTGCTGCCTGATCCCTCTAGTTCTAATATTATGAGAGAGTGAACAACTCCCTACATTTAATTCTCTTCACCATTCATGATTTTATAAACCTCTGTCCTGTCCCCCCTCCATTTTCTCTTTTCTTTGCTAAAGAGCTCTAATCCATTAAGTCTCTCCTGGGATATAAGCCATTCCCACATCCCTAATCATCTTTGTTGCCCTTTTCTGTACCCCTTCAGTGCTACTCTACTATTATGTAGGCTTTTCCCATTGCTTTAGGAGCACAAATATCCAGCTTTCTCTTTTTCCTCTTTTGGGAAAAGTTCTGCTTAAAGAAAAGCTAATCTAGTGGGTACAGCAGGGCAGTTTCCGAGCCGTCACCATGGGTAGCCCCACGTAGAGCATGTTACAATAGTCCAATCTAGAGGTGATGAAAGCATGGATGATGGTGGCCAGGTCAGAGTCTGAGACATACGTCCGAAGCCATCACACCAGATGTAATTGGCAAAAGGCACTCCTCACCACAGCCTCCACCTGGATATCCAGGTGGAGCTGCGCATTGAGGAGCACCCCCAGACTCCGAACCTGCAAAACCAATGGAGGAAAGACCCCGTCAATGACAGGGGCCGCCATCTCCATCTGCTTACCCACCAGCATCACCTCCGTCATGTCAGGATTCAGCCTCACTCGGTTAGCCCTCATCCAGTCCCCCACAGCTGTCAGACACCAGGTACGCACCGAGACTGCCGGGCCTGGGTTAATTGAAAAGGAGAGGTACAGCTGGATGTCATCAGCATATTGACGACACCGCACATCGAACCCTCTGATCACTTCGCCAAGTGGCTGCATATACACGTTGAACTGGAGGAGGAAAAACAGAACCCTGTGGGACTCCACACAAGCAGTCTCGGTATGATGAAAAATACTTCCCGAGCACCACTCTCTGGGTTCTTCCAGTCAGGAAGGAGCGGAACCATTCAAGAACAATTCCGCCCACCCCTGCACCATCCCACAGGTGCATCACCAACATCTTATGATCAACGGTATCAAATGCAGCCGAAAGATCTAATAGGATCAGCAGGTTGGAACAACCCCGGTCCCATTCCCGGAACAGATCATCCATCAAAGCCACAAATAATAACAAGTGCAGTTTCAGTGCCATGACCCAGCCGAAATCCTGACTGTGAGGGATAAAAAAACAACACGATCAAGATGCCCCTGCAGCTTCTGGGCCACAGCCCGTTCAATAACCTTTCCTAAAAAGGGGAGGTTAGAGACAGGCCGATAGCTGGCGGGGGAGTCAACGTCAAGCGATGGTTTCTTGAGCGGAGGCCGCACCACTGCCTCCTTGAGACAGTCTGGCACTCTGCCCTCCTGAAGGGAAGCATTGACCACCCCAGCCAGCAACAGCCCCATTGTCTCCCGGCAAGATTTAATTAGCCAAGATGGACACGGATCTAATTCACAAGAGGTGGCCCTAACCACGCCAAGAACACTGACCGCATCGGCAGGTGTCACCAACTGGAATTGATCCCATACAATTCGACAAGGCGGGGCTTTCATAACCTCCAGTTCCTCTTGTATACTAATTGCAGCGTCGAAGTCTTGGTGAATACGAGCTATTTTCTCTACAAAATAATCTACAAACATGTCACAATGGGCAGTAGCTGACTCCACTCCCAGGTGAAGGGAGGCTGGACTGACACCGGGAAGGGGTGGTGGAATCCGTGTGTGCCGGCTCCCAGCCCCACAATGGGTGAGCAGCGCCGAAGAGGAGGCAAGCCCAACCAGCTCCCAACCCCTCGCAGCTGTGTGGCGTGGCCACCGGCAGGCGCGCAGCTTTAAAGCCCCTACTGGGGCCGGCGCCCCACTGGAAGCCACAAGGTGGCAGATGAAGCCCCGCCCCTCTCCCTCTCACAACTCCCAGCCCCACAATGGGTGAGTAGCGCAAAAGAGGGGGTGAGCCCAACCAGCTTCCAGCCCCACAATGGATGAGCAGCGCCTAAGAGGGGGCAAGCCCAACTGGCTCCCAGCCCCCACAGCAGCAGTAATGGTGTGGGCTGGGGTGGGGAGGGGCGGTGAGCCCTACTGGCTCCCAGGCCCCTGCAGCTGTTATGAAACTCCTTTCCCCTGAATGTCTGTCAGAGCCTGAACCTGATCCTATTCCGGAGGCAGTGTAAAACTTTTATTTTTGGTAGAGCATTTGGCAGGTGGGGTTGGGGGTGGTAAGGAGTAAAGGTAGGTTTTTCTTTTAATGAAGTTTTTAAAGGGAGTTTTATTGTATTTCTATTTTGTGTGTTTTATGTAAGATGCCCTGAGCCTTAGGAGAAGGGTGGGAAAAAAGTCTAAAATAAAAATAATTTTTTTAAAATAGCGTGAGCTTCTGGAGAGGTAGCACTGACATGAGTCCCATTCACTTCAATGGGACTTGTGCCTGGGTGCTGTCTGCCTGGAGGATCATGCCCACAGATTGGACAAGAAAATGCAGAAGGATATTATTTTAGTTACTAATCTGGATTAAAGTAACATGTATAGGTCCCAGTTAGGGCCTCATTGTGCTGTGTACTGTGTACTGTGCAGACTTTTAAGCAAAAAGAGTCCCTGCCCAAGGAGATTACCATCTTATCTCAGAACACAACACAGGGAAAGTTAAAATGAATAATCCAAAAGAATCCCGGATATATTCATCAAACTTGCCCACTTCAGATTTATCTGAATGAAGCGGATACAGATAACTATTGGCTTCCTCTCAGCTTCTTTTTTTAATTATTATTATATTTAGTAGGGGCAGGAAAACCGGTAAATCTGGTATCCGATAATGCCGGTACCGGGCGTACCGGCATTATCGGATTCGACCCGGTAATCCGGTCCCGGTACCGGATTCCGGGTACCGGATTTTTTTACATTGCAGCCATTTAAAAATGGCTGCAATGTAAAAACTTAAAGCCTTAAAAAGTTTTTTTTAAAAACCCTCCCCGAGTCCAGGCTGCGCGGGTGGAAGGGGGGACACCCCCCACCCACCCTGCCCA
>QEPC01009579.1:2047697-2078948 GCA_003113815.1 Sphenodon punctatus
CCCCCCCCCAGGGATCGGGTCATACTTACCGGCGGCTGCGGGGACGCCGCGGCCGCTGGTGCTGGGGGGTGGGCTCGCCTCAGTCTTTTTTTAAACAAAAATCCAGGCTGGGCAGGGTGGGGGGGGTGTCCCCCCTTCCACCCGCGCAGCCTGGGAGGGGGAAGGAATTCATTGATTTCAATGGGGACACAGCGCCCCATTGAAATCAATGAAATAATCCGGTACCGGCATACCGGATTTAATCCGGGAATCCGGTTTTAAGAGAACCGGTAACCGGTAAATCCGGTAGCCGGTAATGGGCCCGGGGTCCCACCTCTAATATTTAGTTAGGGTATTACAGTATGGATATTGTTGAATAACCAAACATCCAACCAAAATAACACAAGTAATAACCAAAATAACCCAAACCAATATATATTTTAATTTTTTTCCCATGAATTTCATTTTGTTTGTATTCACTTGGTATTCAGATACCTACCTGAATAAATGAATACTATTCACCAATATAAAATCTGTTATTTGTTCCATTTCTAACACAGACTAGTGTGCACATAGCGGCCGATCAGCATTCCTGGTCACCAGTTTAGCTGTGGATGTTGCTGATACGCAAGCTAGATGCAATCAATCGATCACCAGCCGAAGATTTCATCAAGTGCTGCATAACATTTTTCATTAGTGATTTGAGGAGTGGAGAGTATTCTTATCAAATCTGATGATGACACAAACCTGGGAGGGATTTCAAACACACTAGAAGATAGGCTTAGAATTCAAACTGATCTTGATAAATTGGAAAGTTGGGTTGAAAAAAAAACAAGATTAAATTCAATAAAGACAAATACAAAGTATTAAACAGGAGAGAGAAAAATCAAAAGTACAAATACAAAATCGGTGATGACTGGCTGGGAAGCAGTACTTCGGAGCAGGATCTGGGTATTCCAGTAGATGACAGACGTAACATGAATTGACAATGTGATGCTGATGCAGCAACTGAAATGGCAAATGCTATTTTGGGTTTCATCAACAGAAGTAATATCCGTAAGACAAGGGAAGTGATTGTTCCTCTCTACTCAGCCCTGCTCAAGCCTCATCTAGAGAACTCCCATCCAGCTTGGGTGCCTGACTTTAAGGAGGATACTGACAAGCTTGAAAGGGTTCAGAGGAAGGTAACGAAAAGGGGGACTGAAGGAAAGATCTATGAGGGGAGAAGGACCGAGAATGTTTAACCTAGAATAAATTAGTGGGAAATAATTCCTTTTCCAATATGTAAAAGGTTGCTATAGGCAAAATGGTGCCCCCTTTCTCTCTGGCTACCGAGGATAGAACTCAAGGTACTAGACTTAAATGAAAAGAAAAAGATTTAGGCTACACAGTAAGAAGGATTTTCCAACTACCAAGACAGTTATGCAGTGGAATAATTTGCCAAGGAAGATCTTGTGGAGGTCCCCTCACCAGAGACCTTTAAATGTAGGTCTTTACTGGCATCTCTCCTTTGAGATGGTGATGTAGGTACTGTGAATCCTGCTTAATGGCAGAAGGATGGACTAGATATCTCTTGGGCTTCCTTCCAGCTTTGTGATTCTATGATTTTTTAATTTGGCCTCTGAGTAAAGGAGTCAGATCAAGTTATTCTACTTGTATGAGTTTGCTCACTTGTCCCAAGGAGTAGGATTTCCCAAAAAGTGGAGACAGTAGTCCATTGGGTAAAGAGTGAATTTGAGGAATCAGGAGACTCTGTTGCAGCATCAACTCAATATCTGACCCTTGGTTAATTATTTAACCTGCCACAATCCCCTGCAAAATGGAGATAATACATCCCTCACGTGGCTGTTATGAAGCATAATTAAACAGGTGGAATGTTTTACAGAGTGGTTATGGCTTGTAATTACAAAGGGCGGATCATGAGCTACATAAAGCTTATACCAATAATTGCCTGAGCCCATCTTCCCCAGTTTTAAAGTTTTAACTAAGCAATGTTTAATGAAATTTGCTAGACTAACGGCTTGTGTTGTCTCTGCTGGTAATGCAAAAGCAAATGGCTGTAAGTACAGTACCCTGAAGGCAGACATTAGGAATTTCTCAGTTGAATCCAGCAGAGAAGTTTCTTGCATCTCTGTTGAATGCCATCATGCTGTGATTAGTTAATCATTAAGTACATGGTGCTTTTAATTAACTGCCAACTCTGCTTGGGCATCTGTTCTGAAAATAACATCTGATCCCGCTTTTCCCAGCCTGTGGTTGCAGAATTCTTCAATAATACAACTACTCCTGCATTCTCCAATGCTCCGTGCTGCCAGAGATCTCACGTCCAATGCGTGCTTGCAAGGAATAAAAAATGTAAATTATTAGCAGCACAAGGACTTCCTTGAAGGGGAAGAGTAGTAAATAGCAATAAAAAGAATCCTACTTGCTTTCTTCAAAATGTGGCAAGAAAAATATTTTTAGAAGGCAGTCTGGACATCAGGAAGATTTACATTTTTGGTTGGGGTAAAACAAAAGCTTGAAGGCCTTTACACTATACATTTATTACTTAATTTTACAGGCCATTCAATTATTGCGTTTTCTACACAAGTAGAGAAAAATCTTCCCCATTTTTAAAGAACTCAGAAACTGCCAGATGGATCAGATCCAGGGTCGTGTCTTAGCCAGTGACCAGCAGCTAATGCTTCAGAGTAGGTTCCTGACCTATGAACTGAGTAGATGTGGGACCATTTGCGTGCCTGGCTGTCTCATCCTAACCTCTCATTATTAAAATTTGACACCTGACGGATGAGTTATGCATCTTGCTAAAGTCTGCCAATATTAAATGCAATAACCAGTGGCATAACTGGGGCTGACTGTTTTGGTGGGATGTTGATCTGCCTCTGACCCAGAGAAGCCCCCAAAGGTGCCTTGCTTCCCCAGAGACTAGCACCCTCAACAACACTGTAAACATTTGAATACTAAACTCTAATGCTCAAAACTGTGAAAGATGTTAATTGCTGTGAAAGGGCTTATTATTCTAGAGTTTGCACGTTTCATGTCTCTTTCACTTGCAGCGACGGATCAAATTAATAGCACACATACTCCTAGGTTATGCCTTAATTGCCAACCAAGAGTAAACCTCTTCTCCGAAATCATTCACAGGGCAATCAAGGATTAGCCTCTTCTCCCCTCTGCTTCCAGTTGACAATCTCTCTTTTATTTAAATTGCCCAAGAGTGTGCCTTAGTTTCCCCACTCTTGGAAGGCATTCCTGTGCAGTTTAAGGCACATTCTAAGATTGGTTGCAAAGGTTTAGTAGGAAGGCTCAATGGTACAGAAAACATATCCTTTAAGCCTCAGTGACCAGCACTGCAGCCACAGGTGGGGATCTCTTCCATTGCAGGGGCCACTTTGAAATTAGTACAAGCTCCAAGGACTGCATAGAAGCTGGGGTTGGGAGGTGCTTAAGAGGTGCACTCAGGAAGAGGAGAAACCAGATCCTGAATCTATGCCATGGGGCTGGCCCCTATCCTTGAGTGCAGGCTCTCCTCTCTGCTCCCTTCACCTGGGCTCAGTTTTTCAGTGCTTTGGAGTAGGAACAGGATCCAGAGGACAGATCCAGGCACTGGAAACAGGCCACATAAAAACTAGCTGCAGATCACATTTGGCCCCTGGGCCCGAGGTTCCCCACCCCTGATTTAAGCTTTGATTGCGATTGCAGCGAGTGGATCTTTGCAGTAGATCTTGATAAAACCTTGCAATTTACAGTAAATAACGGTGTGTGTGGCATGTTTGCTAGCATGAGAACCCATTTATAGATCCACTTTTACAAATAAGTCTATTAGAACAGAAGTTCAAACAATCGCTCTTTTTCTTTTTAACTTCCACAGTAGGTGGAAGGTGTGAAGGTGCAACACTCTCACAGAGAAAAGAAGTGTGTATGCCCAGATATGGAGGTTTCTAATTGTCTCCTGCGTGAACCATACTGGCAACCAATGCTTTTATCAAACAGGTTCAAGTGTGTTTACTGGAACAGGCTGTTTTCTGGTGACATCATCAGAACACCGTCACTTAGGCAACTAACCTTGTTACTATGGTAATACAGCTCTTACATCTCAGTTGTTGAAGGACACTGACTGTGATGTTAAAAATGCAAGCTGAAGGACTTGCTAGCTAAGTGTTTGCTGAAACACTAAAGCAACAACTTTGTTTCAGATGAGAATACATCTTTGGTTTCCAAAACGTTATGTTCTTGAGATAATTTAAGGTTTTCAGCAAGCCCACTAGATGTTACAGTGACTTTTCTTACAGTCTGAGAACATTAAGGATGAGGGCATTTGTTCTTGAGATAGAGAGAACATCTGTTTACTTGGGAATGAGCTCCTGGTGTTTGGAGGTTTCTGTAGCTTGGGTTTTGATTCTCTAATAGCAACAGAGCTCATGTAGAACGTAGGTTATTTAACACTACCCTGAGATAAATGCTTGGTGTTTACTGGATGCGAGCTGGGCTGTGAAGAATTGTAGAAGCATGAACTGGAGATTTCATCTGTGAAACCCATGTTGGCTGCCCCAAGCAGAGCTGTGTGAAACTTTTCTATTTTGGAACGGTTTTAATTTCACCAAACCAAAGTGGGGCTAGATTTGGATCACAGAATTTTGCACTTCTCCCTGCAACCAGACCACACCCCAAAAGAGTCTGTGGAGGAAACCAAGTTCTACTCTTTCCCTTCCTCAGCAGGATGCTAACTCATTTGCGATTCACACTGGGTTGATTAGCTATGCAAGTCATGACTGACTCATGTTACTAGGACAGTCGTTCTTAAACTGGAGGATGGGGGTGCACAAGAAGGAGACCAATCTGACAGAGCAAGAGGGGATTTCCAAAATAATGGCGTATCAAGGGGGAGAGAATCAGAGAACAAAGGGAACAGAGAAAGGGAAAGACAAGAGGGGGGAAAGGGAGAGAGGAGCAAGGTGTACGTATACCTGTATGGTGAGGTGGGGTCTCAACTATGGCCTTTAATATACGGGTGGGGGTGAGGTTTTGGTGCGGTGGGTGGAGATGGGGGTGCGGTGGGAGCGCGCACGCACAAACACCCACCACCCGTGGTGCTTACGCGGGCACACAACCATCCCCCTACCCACCGCCAGCCATGTACATGGACCTCCCCCCCCCCAACTGCACACCCGCCTGAACACTGAGCGGCGGGGAGAGGGGGTCCGTCCATGTAAAAATGGCCTACCAAAGAAAAGAGGAGGGGGCAATTTTAAAAAAAAATTAAAAACAGAGTTTACAAACCCACACTCAAATTAATCTCTGCCAGGTATTCAAGCTTAAAATTTGCTGTACAGTTTCACCCCTCTTGTCTGGATCCTCATCTGTTCCAAATGTGCTTTATGTTTCTTGCTATTTTCAGAGACGTAAATAAGAGAACAGCACTGACAGTGCCCATCAGCTGGTTGGCACTGGTTAGCTTCCTGGCGCTGCCAGCACTGAACAACTTACAACCCCTGTCTCCAGACAAATAGCTTTCCCCCTCCAAGGTGTCCAGATAGGAGAAGTTACAATGTCAAGAAGTTTAGAAAACTCAAATATTAGTGGAAAATATATAGGAAAATGCCACAGATGTAGCTGAATCAAAATACACTCTTTAATTTGAATTAATACTGGCTGTCATCTCTCTCATTCAACTTTGGCAGCAACCCCAAAATAATACTGGAGCTATTTAAAATACCAATTCTCTGTATGTAGTGTGGGCATACAGCATACTGGGGACTGCACACACAGTGACAGTATTAAATGAAAGCTACTGGGCAAAGTAGTCTGTGGACATTGTTCTGTTGGCACTCTGGTACATCCTTCTAATGCTGGATGGTGAACAAAATTATGTAGCCAACTGAGTGCGAGTGTAAATAAAAGTATGAAGATAAAGCTTTTCCTAGGGAATGTATTTGCTACACTTTGCATATGCTAGCCGTCTCAGTGGAGCAGGTACACCTTTAGAGGGTAACCCCCTGCACAAGAAATGGCTATAAGATGGTGGTGTTGCTGCTCTTGGCACCCTTCTCATATTCCAGAGCTATCAAATCCAGTTCTTTTCCTATACACCAACTTTTTTTATTCTACAGGGCTTTCCCACCGCTTTCGGACCATTTTCTTATTATCACAAAAAAGAGATTCAGACCAATGCTAATTTCCATATACTATGAGTAACACCTTTCAGTAGCAGAGTCGAATGTCAATTGGTGGAATCATTTTCCTAGCCCCATAATCTTTAAGAATGGGGCTGTAGAAAGGACAATTACCTTTAGGAGAGAAGGAAATTACTTGCTTCTAATGGAGTTCTCTCAACGTGCTGTCCGCTATTAGAGCCATACTTATCCCTCTTGCCCATCCCTCCCCATGAGAGCTGGGATTTTATTCCTAGTTAAGTTATAATTATGATAATTAGTCTGTAAAAGATCAGGGAGTTGGGAGCTACAATATGCTATTTAGACCCTTCAGGACATGATGTTATACCAACTTATTATATGACCAGTTCTAAACTTTATTATTTAATCTAGTTATTCAGCACCCAAGGTCATAGCAGCAGAGACCCGCAGGTTCAGATCCTCTGAGGCCCTCACCTCCAGAGAACTACAATTGAAGAGTAAGCAATTCCCGAGCTGTCCGCACAGTGAAGCAATGATGTAAGTCAGAGGGTGGGAGCCAACATTATGCTAATAGTTATTTTGGCAATTTACCTGATTTCTATGCATAAGTCAGCATTATTTACAAGCTAGCAAACAAAGACAGGAAAGGCTCCAGTTAACTTAAAATTTGACTTGGTAAGACTTTGTCCTCACAGCTTAGCTTGTTGAAAGATGAAATATTCACTCAAGAAAAATGAAAATCACTTGGAATTTCAAAAGCAATGATGAATATATCAACGTTTGTGAAAATTCTGAAATAAGACCTGGGTCAGACCAATGAACCATCTAGCCCAGCATCCTGTCTCTGGCAGTGACAACCGGCAGTGGCGGAATGGATGTGGCAGAGCAGACTGAAGTTCAACCCCGATAAGACAGAGGTGATGGTGGTAGGGAGAGTGAGGGAGGTGTAGGCCCCCCTAATTGGGGGGGTTCTCCCTCCCATAGCTCAGCAGGTCCGGAGTCTGGGGATGGTGCTGGACGCGGATCTCCGCCTGGAGCAGCAGGTGGAGGCAGTCGCAAAGGCTGCCTTTCGCCAGTTGCATCTGGTGCGGAGGCTGCATCCGTTCGTCTCCGGCCCGGACCTGGCCTCCCTCATCCATGCCTTCGTCACCTCAAGGCTGGACTACTGCAACGCGCTCTACGTGGGGCTTCCCCTGTGCCTGGTTCGGAGGTTGCAGCTAGTGCAGAATGCGGCGGCCCATCCCCTTTCGGGGACGGGTCGTCGGGAGCACATTACACCTGTGCTCTGGGCTCTGCACTGGTTGCCGATAGCATGCCGAGCCAGGTTCAAGGTGTTGGTATTGATTTATAAAGCCCTTCACGGTCTCAGCCCCTCATACCTCAGGGACCGCCTGGCCCTCCGCACCCCGGAGCAGACCCTTCGGTCTTCCGGGGGTGCCTTCTTGGAGGTCCCCCATGTTAAGCGGGGGGCCACAATGGAGAGGGCATTCTCAGTGGTCGGGCTGCGTCTCTGGAACTCCCTACCAGAGGAAGCTCGCCTGGCCCCAAGCCTTTTGGTATTTCGACGACAGTGTAAAACTTGGCTGTTCGCCCAGGCCTTTGGGGATGGGGGGAGGGTTTAGTGGATTTTTATCTCCCCATCCCTATTGATTTTTGTATACCGGGCCCTGTTCTTAATATTTTTAATATTTGAGATTGTATTTTTATATGTTTTAAATTGTTTTATATTGATTTTATTGTTGGAAGTCGCCCCGAGCTGTGTTCAGGAGGGGTGGGGTATAAATTAAATAAATAAATAAACTATGGTTGTTTCAGCAAAGTGCAGGACAGGAAGGAATGGAGTGACCCAATTCCTGCTGTTTCTGCCATCCCTGCAGCAGTCAGCGGTTTCATCTCTTAATCTGCATCTCATTTCAGTATTCTTGCCCTTTTTTATGTCACAAATGTCTAAACAAAATGGCCAAATTTGACGTTTCAAAAATTGGGGGAAATTAATATTGTGGAAAACTTTCAGGACGGAGGTAGACGTTTTGATATCGTTTGCTTGTTTTTAACATTGGACAGCATACTGCACCCAAGCCAGGCTGATTTCTTTAAAGCCTACTTAAGATAAAGTCAGGGCTTAATGGGGAGAGAAATTTGCATTCCAGAATGTGACATACCAGGAAAAGGCTGATTTTGGCCATTTCAGGGCTGGAAATGAAAGCCAGGGGAAAAAAGGGATGGTGTATTTGGTTTCATTAATGGCTTCATTAATACATTAATGGTTTCATTAATCCCTGTGCTGGGCATCCTATCAATTAAATCACAAGAACTCCCCTCTTCTGTTCAGGCATTGGGAGGCAGGACAGGCCTCTAGCTGGAGTGCTAGCTGGAAACTAGGGTTCACTTCCCTGCTATGACAAGGTCTGGGGCAGGGAGCATGGCTTCTGGGGCAGGCTTCAGCAATGGCAGTTTATTTCTCTCCCCCCCCCCCTTTTTTTGTTACAAATTAAGCACCAGATGGCGCTCCAATAAGTGGAACCTTTTTAGCTGGCCCACTTGCTTTGACAAAAAAAGCCTCCACTGTGGTGGGGGTATAATTTTTATAGTGCCAGTAATATATGTTGTGCTGTATAAAATTAGAGACAGGTCCTTCCTTATCCCAAGCAGCTTACAGTCGGGGAAAGTCAAGAAGTGGAGATAAAAGAGAAAGGAACCAAGGGAGAAAGAGGGCTATATTCAGCAAGCTCACCTTGCTTAGTTACAGGGAAGAAGGGGACTCAGAGTGAAAAGATGGAAGAGGAAGCATCAGCGAGAAGGATAAGGAGCTAGGGAAAGCCTGGCGGAAGAAGAGGTAGGTTTTCAGGAGGGATTTAAAGGTTGGGAGAGAGGGAACAGAGTAACTATGTACTTATACGAGCTATATGTTCAGCTCTGATCCACGTGGTGGCATGAGGTAGTTCATGACGCACTCTGCACGCCCTGATTATTGCTTCGCGGATACCAGTTCTTGGAGAAGAACAGCATGGCTCAATGCCCCACAAACCACACAATGGAAAAACACACCTAGAAACAAAGCTGTATTCATCCTCTCTTGTTTCTTCCAACAATACAACCACTGACACTTCATCCCGAAGGTAACCTGAAGGCCTGAGGACAGCAGGTCTGGCAGCCCCAGCTTGTTCCCTGGTCGCACTAAGCCCTCCTATCCACAACACACAATTAAGCACAATAGGCAATCTTTGCTTGGTAGCAGGTCTGCAAAATGAATCCTCTTACTCCCTGCCAGTGTTAAGGTCACACTAGGGAGTAATATGAAGAAGCTCGCGCTGTTGCTGCCTGAGCTATAGGTTTGCTGGAGATAAATAGACTTCAATTTCTAATGTTTTGCTAGTTCTGAAAAGTCCTGCTGTTTTTCTAAATTAAATTACAGGACACTACAATACTAGCAGCCAGTCACATTAAGGGTAGAACAACATTTCAGATCAACAGCTTAAAAAATAAAAAAATAAAAAGAAGTTTGTGCTATAGAATTTTGGTGGAGGGGGTCAGGAAGTACATAGCAACTAGTATCTTCATTAGGACACCAACCTAGATTTGGGATTTCACTATGGGCCAGACAGTCATGTAGTAAAGAGATACATGGAGATGCAGAGCTATTCTATTGACCTGTACTAGTAGCAGCTACATAAGGCAAGTCTAACATTTTTTAAAGTCAACTTCACGGTCATTAAACTTTTCCCATGTATCCATCTGCTCACAACACTATGGATGATATTTATGTAGCAATAGTCCTAGGTTTTGCAGGGCCCTAGGCAAAAATTTTAATAGAGCCCATGTCTTCTCCAGTTGATACACTAGCAGCAGCTCAGCCCAAGCTGCTGGAACTGAAATCTAAAAGTAGCCTGGCCCATTCCTGCCTGCCCACATTCCAGGGTAAAGGGGAAGGGAAGAGACTGAGTATGGGTTCCGACTGGCCAGGTAGTAAGCCCCTTCCCTTCTTCCTTTTCCAAAGCTGAGACACAATGGTAGAAGGGAAGGTTCCTGTTTAAGCTGCCTGAGGTCAGGAGGGAGAAAGCCAGAATGAGTCCCTGTTCTTCCCAAGAGAGTATGATGGGGTGTGATATAGGATGTTAATACACAGGAGGAGAGCCCCCTGAAGCCGCTCCATGATCACAGCCTGGGATACACACCCAGGAAACGGCCTGCTCAACCAGGCCTAAGTGGGCTATCTCATGTGGTAGCCCGTTGTTCCTGGCCCAGTCCGGAGTGGCCACCACGACCGGCTGCCATGGAGGCCGCCATGGCTGCCCGTCACGGGGTGTGGGCCACTGGGCACAGTGCAGTGGCGAGGCCAGGCAGACACACATTCGTGCATCTCCCCACCCTCCCTGGTGGCCCAGCCCCTGGCATGTTTGTTGTACTGGGTCCAGGCTGTGGTGGCAGCATGTTGTCAACCCGGTTGGGATCAGGACAGCAGTACTCTGCCATCGCATGTGTTTTCACCCCGTGTGTGTGTGCACGCATGCTATTCCCTTAATATTTCTTTAAGAGCAGCTGTGAGCTGTAGATAGTTGTCTATGTCGCCTTTGCCTAAAGCGCCCTCTGCATTTTGGGGAGATAACCCCTTCAGGCTACAATGGGACTACTCTGCAGTACGTAGGTCAAGCATTGTGTCCATAAGCTGCAATCAACAAGCCACTTACTTCCAAGTAGCCCCTGTTAAAGCCAGGACCTTAATGGGGCTACTTCAGAGTAAGCAATTTGTGGATCGCGGCTTTATCGTTTTATTCTCTTAACAGAATCCCGCCTGGAATAAGCACCAGACTATATTCCTTCAACCTACTTCTGAGTGAAATTTCCAAACAGTGTAGAACTTAAGCTGTCTAATTAATTAAAAGCTAAATTTATTAAGGTTCCAAGTACTTTATTTGTGATCACAAAGGCAAATTGCCAGTAACACATCTAAATGGCCACTCGGGAGTGATGCTGAGGTAATTGTGTGTGGGAATGGAGCTGTGCATCTTTGTGAGGGATCAATGGTGGCTCCTGTCTAACAGATTTTTATTTATTTATTTATTTATTTAAACCCAACAAACCCAGAAAACAAGCATGGAGGAAACACTTGTCTAAAGTCTCCTGATGCTGTGTTCCCTCAGAGCTGCTGTCTTGAATTTAAATATCACCTCAGCCAAAACCACCCCACTCAGTGGGCTTGACAGAATCTATATACCAGGTAACATTGTGAAATATTATCTCTCTGGCAATGTGGTTAAGTTTTTGTTTAGTAACAAATATGTTATCTGATCTCCTGGGCCTGGTATCTGGCATATCCTATAATCATAAAAGACCACGAGCCTATCCATTAAGCCTGCTTTCAGTACACTTCATCTCCAACCATCAGTTAATTTCCTCAGCCAATAGTTCTAACGCAAGCCCATTGCCATCGAGAGCTCCTTCCCAGCGGAAACACTTTCCTTTAAGCTACTCTGTTTCATCAAGCTGTTAGATGTCCTAAAATCCCTTGGAGTCTTTAGATTAGTGAATCTGAACTCTTTTATTTTATTTTATTCTTGGCTTTCACCGTTCAGAGAGATGTTTTCAGGTGAATGATTTTTCTGCTGTTTCCAAAGATTTATTGGTTTAATTTAACATTGTTCTAAAAACAGAATCACTCCTTCCTTCCCTTGAACACTTATCAGTGAAGACAACTAAATCTCCCACACTAGTAGCCCTTTCCCTACAAAGCACACCTCATAGTCTTTTTGTAGGCTGGTATTCAACACTGCAGGGCAAACCATTTAGGATTTTGTAGTACTGGATGACAACATTCTTTTCTAGCTGTTTCTAAGGTGCAGGTACTGTATCATTATACCATCACAAAAGGAAGGTGAGGGTCTAATAGTTAGAGCAGGGGACAGCATTCTGTTCCTGGATCTACCACTGACTCAGGCTTTCACACATCTCTTACTTCACGGAGGTATGGCCATCTTAACAGTTAGTAGTAGTACAGTTTCACAGAAGGATTCTGTGCCTATATAAAGTCTACAAGGAGAAGTGCAAAATACTTCCCTAGAAGTGTGGGACAGAGCAAATGCAATGAAAAAGCAAGGTCAGTTTACTAAAGACAGGCCCCCATGGATTCTGCACTGCAGCAACTTGATCATCTCACTTGCCTTCAGCACGCAGTATGACATTACAGCCTGGGTGGGGAGTTCTGTGTGCTAGCCAATGGAATGCTGGTATGACTATGAGCTCGTGGCGTATTAGAGGGTCATGGGGGCCCCCTCCTACCACAGCTGCTGAAGAGAAGCAACCTAGGAACTTCCACTGAAGAGATGAGGCCCCCACTTGCTGAGAGAGCTGTGTGTTTCTGTGTGATTTTTCCTAAGATGGGAGCTGTCCAAAACTGATGAAAAAGCATGCCAGGAAATTCAAGAATTTGCATTCTTAGTTTGCATAACTTATTCTGTTCACAGAATTTGGAATTTCTGCCCATGGAATTTAGCTCTCCTGGTTGCAGAATTTGGAAAAAGAATTTGCACAATACACGGGGTCCTGATTATAGAACTGAGCTCTTTACTTACGGAAATCAGCTGTTTCTGTTGTAACCTGGCATAATAAAATAACCTTCGTCAATCTAAATGGTACATATTCTAAGGTTATGTTATCCTGAAATATGAATGACACACCCATATTAATTGATCATCACTCACCAGAAGCTAGATGTGTCCCCAAAATGCAAACTTTAAAAGTGGATTGATGCAGAAGTGTTTAGGTCTGGGCTATTGGGTGAAACCCAGAAAACATTTACAAATGATGTTTTCATATGCTCCGTGGGTGGAGATGGGTGTCCAACATCCACCCGTCCGTGTTAAAACCAAAAGACCCACTCCCACAGGAATGGGTCCGCCGAGACCACAGAGAGATGGCTAGAGAGGCCACGCAGGTGCCCCCAAGCAGACACGCCCACCCAGGGAGACGCTGGATGCCCGGCCGGGAGCCCTTAAAGGAGAACCGAAACATGACAAGGGTGCACCGGCTCCCAAAATGTCATGACGGAAAGCATCCGACAAGACCGCGGGATGAGCCAGGGTAAGCAGAGGGACTCTGTGATGCCTAAGGGAGGGGGCCAGCCCAACGGGCCGGGGGGGGAGGTGAGAAGGACGGTCAAACTCAGCACACCTGTCCCGTCACAGGGCTGGAAGCATCCCACCACAACTGCTCCGCCCGCATCCCCCCACTCCACCACAGGCACAGGGCATGGGGAAGGGAGTGCAATGGACAGCGAGGTAAGAGTGAGGGTACCCCTACAACCCAGGGTCTCGCACGCCAAGGCCAGAAACCATCCCGAGGGAACACAGGGCGGCCAGCTGACAGCTAACCGTTTCCACCCCCACACCCCAAGACAGCACCCAGACACAGGAGTAACGCACCACCGGGGAGACAGCCAAGGAGGGCCTCAATGACAGTCAGGCAAGTCGCCTGTGCCCCCCGGGGGGAGAAGGGAAGGATTCCCCAAAGGGAGCAGGGGGGGGCTGTGGGGCAGATGCTAACTCCTCTGCAATACCCCCAACAGGAGACGACCAGCTCCACTGTCACAACAGCTACCAGGCGGGCACCAAGCCGGACGCCCCCCCAAAAGGGGGAGCCTTGGTCGAGGCAAGAGACCAGGGACTTTATACGCATGTGAGGGCCGAAAAGGTCCAGCACAACCTGGTGCGCAGCTGCAAGACCAGACAGGTCTATCAAGCCATCGCCCAGGAGATGCAGCGGCAGGGGTACAATAGGGATGTCAGCAGGCAAAGGACTTGAGGTCCGGATATAAGTATATCAAGGACAACAATCTCAAGTTCGGCCATGCCATGCATACAATAGAGTTCCATGATGAGCTAGACCGGTTCCTCTGCATGGACGGGGATATAGTCACCTCCCGCTTACGTGGCACCACCTTCGCCAGGGGCAGACGGAGAATGCTTACAACACCTGCCCCTGCCCGACCCCCCAAAACAGGGGGAGATCTCTGTCCCTGGCGAGGCCAGCCAGGATGCAGGAGGGGACAGCCCCATCACACAGGGGGAGGAGGCGGCCTGGAAAACTGCTCACACCAACATCACCCTCTGCGTGCGCCCACAAAACCCACAGGATGACAGGCCACGGGGACGGGGGGCACATGCGAGGAAGATGCGCACGCAGAATTCAGAGGAAGGTGATCCGGGTAGGAACACGACCAGGGCCTGCGGGAGGCCCGGGAGGGGCAGGGCTCTGGGGGACAGAGGGCGCTTGCGGAGGAAGATGCGCACGCAGGATGCGGAGGAAGATGATCCAAGTAGGAACACAACCAGGGCCTGCGGGATGCCTGGGAGGGGCAGGGCCTGGCCACAGTGACTGGAGCCAAAGCCGGGCAGCAGGGATCAACTGATGGATCCACATTTCCATTACAGCTCAAGGCGCCCTGGAGGTTCACAAGGAGGAGGTTGGGGAGGAGGAGGTGGTCGAGGAGGAACCAGTGGCAGCCCCAAGACACAGGCACCAGGACACCGATGGTAGGCCACAATGCACACGGGATGGGTCGTGGTTGGTGCCAGGCCGATGGGGTAGCAGGCCAGCCACAGGTGCAGCCCCTAAAGCAAGCCATCCCCCATGCATGTCAGGGAAGGGCCGGTTCCCATCACAGTTGAGTAATCAAGCCACACAGGTAACATCCCCTGACAGGAACACAGATGGGGGTCACAAGGGAGGATGGACCATGAAACATGCCCACAAGGAGGTGCTGGGACAACACGGCCCTGGGTGAAGGCGCTCCCACATGGGGCAAGAACAGTGGTCCAACAGAGGGGACGGGAATATGGGGACCCCACCCGATCGGATCCAAGAACCATAGGGACAGACAGGGAAAGGGGGCAGATATCCCCTGTGGCAAAACAGATGCATCGCTAGGGGTACAGGGTACGGACATGGCAAGCAACACAACCCACGGGGTCACATGTTGCTCACAGATGAGCGCTCCAGTCCCGCGAGGGCAGCTGCTGCTGGCAGCACTGAGAGGAATCAGGAGATGTGGGCCCGGAACCAGAGGAGGAGAGAGGACCTGGGGAGGGAACTGCTGGTGGAAACCAGAAGGTTAGCAGAGGTGCACTCAGAGGAGCTCGCCCTCACCAGGTAGGTGCAAAGAGGGGAGGGGGATAGGGACCGGGGCATATTGGCAGCCATGCTAAACCGGTCCCACACTGAGCACCTGTGGGACAGGCGTCAGACTGCCACCCTCCACCGTGAAATGCGGCTCAACAGAGCCGAGAGGGCGAGGGGCCATGTCACGCTGGAAGGGACTTCCGCACGGGCCCTCGACCTCATAGAGGAGGCTATGGGGCTCCTGCAGAGAGAACCCCAGTGTGACATGGGTCCTCCAGACCCAGATGGAGGAATGACAGCCGATTTCCAACAGGGCGCCCTCCACAGGTGCAGGTGTCCCCTCCCCCAGCACTTTGGCCAACCCTGGTTTCCCCAGCAGTACCCCTTCCCAGGCCTAGTGGACAGGGTCCCTCTCCCCCACATAGCCCCACAACAACAGCCAGTGGGGCTGCCCTTCTGGCCCGTGCCCTACCCGGTTCCTCCACAGCTGCGCCCAAGACCCCTCCTCCGGGAACCACAGCCTCCCCTGATCATGCTGGAACCTCCAGGTGACCAACCGCCCATGCCAGCTGCCCCACCAGCTCTGGTAAGCCAGATCACAGATCCGTATGCCAAGGGTGGTGGGGGGGAACGNATGAGCGCTCCAGTCCCGCGAGGGCAGCTGCTGCTGGCAGCACTGAGAGGAATCAGGAGATGTGGGCCCGGAACCAGAGGAGGAGAGAGGACCTGGGGAGGGAACTGCTGGTGGAAACCAGAAGGTTAGCAGAGGTGCACTCAGAGGAGCTCGCCCTCACCAGGTAGGTGCAAAGAGGGGAGGGGGATAGGGACCGGGGCATATTGGCAGCCATGCTAAACCGGTCCCACACTGAGCACCTGTGGGACAGGCGTCAGACTGCCACCCTCCACCGTGAAATGCGGCTCAACAGAGCCGAGAGGGCGAGGGGCCATGTCACGCTGGAAGGGACTTCCGCACGGGCCCTCGACCTCATAGAGGAGGCTATGGGGCTCCTGCAGAGAGAACCCCAGTGTGACATGGGTCCTCCAGACCCAGATGGAGGAATGACAGCCGATTTCCAACAGGGCGCCCTCCACAGGTGCAGGTGTCCCCTCCCCCAGCACTTTGGCCAACCCTGGTTTCCCCAGCAGTACCCCTTCCCAGGCCTAGTGGACAGGGTCCCTCTCCCCCACATAGCCCCACAACAACAGCCAGTGGGGCTGCCCTTCTGGCCCGTGCCCTACCCGGAACCTCCAGGTGACCAACCGCCCATGCCAGCTGCCCCACCAGCTCTGGTAAGCCAGATCACAGATCCGTATGCCAAGGGTGGTGGGGGGGAACGCCTCACTTCCTGCAGAGGGATGGGCGGAGGGGATGCAGCATGGGGAGCCATGGCAACACCAGAGGGCCACGGAAGGGGATGCGGTGCAGGGGTGCCATGCCAGGAAGCAACGTAACCTGTAATGTATGTTCCAACATCACAGGGTCCAATACCACAGCTCAGAATGGAGCGGCCGGTGGACAATGGAGAGCCAGGGCTGTCTGGCCGCCAGTTACAGAGGACGGCGGCAGCAAGGGCCCACAGGGGAATGAGCCCTGGTGGTGCGCTGAAGCGGGCATGGGGAAGACCCCACAAAAAGTAAAGCCCCCCCCTGTACAGTCACCTCAATAAAACTTTGTTGTACCGTACCTCTATGTGTTCCGTTATGTCCAGGGGGGGGGCATGCATGGGGAGGGTCTTGCAACCTGGAAATGGGGGCATGAAATGTGCACTACAGATGCGGGAACCACACCGCCCTGGCCTCACAGGAGCCGCATGGGCAACATCGGACCACCCATGGCCGGGTACAAGCCCGCACATGAATAGCACAATAGCACTGCCCATGCTAACAGACAGCCAGAAACGGGTCGAAGCCTGGATCATGACAAACGCCATGGCTACTAGCCAGGAGGTGACCCCATGGTGCGCGGACACGGGTCATACAGGACCCAGAACCCCTAGTACCCAAACAATATCACACATGGGGATCATAGAACATACATCTCCTGGTTTATTGGGACTGGTTACTCAGTCCATTGCAGGGGGGGAGAAGTCAACAAGAAGGGTTAGTTGCCAGCCATCTGGGCAACTATGCGCCTACACAGAGCGTCCCGGTTTTCCTCTGATATGCACCAGAACGCTACACCCTGGACATATTGGTACAGGGGCACAGGACCCTCTCGCTGTACCGGTGGGAGGTTGTCAAGGGCAGCTCCACCAGTCTCGCATATATTGCGCAGGATGCAGGCCGTCAGGACAAGGATAGGGGTATGCTTGAGATCGAACTGCCTCCTGTTCATGAGTAGGTGCCAACGCATCTTGAACTGCCCAAATGTCCGCTCTACCATGCTCCGAGCAGACGGTAGTCGTTTGTTGAAGAGCCTGCGCTCCGGTGTGCGTGCCACGGGATAGGCCCTCATGAGCCATGGGCTCAGTGGGTAGACGGGGTCCCCAATCACCACCACAGCCTCAATCACCTGGTACAGGTTGGGGGCAATCTCCCCATCAAACATGTGAGCATAGAGGGGGAGATCTGCAGAATGCGCGCATCATGGCTCCTCCCTGACTGGCCAGTGTACATGTCGGTAAACAGGCACCTGTGATCCACAATGGACTGGAGATTGATGGAGAAAGCCTGCCTCCAGTTCAGATAGTCGGTCTTGGCATGTGGTGGCCAGATGATAGGCATGTGGGTTCTGTCTATCACCCCTATGCAGTGGGGGAAGCCTATGTCTTCAAAGCTGTGGATCACAACCTCTGGATACCGAAGCTGGATGACCCGCTCAAGCAGCAGCTCCATAATCAGGTCACACATGTTGTGGAGTGCCCTGTTAATGGTCACAGTCCCCAACTCCAAACTGCTGCCCAACGCTCCTTCAGGAATCGGGGGTTGCCAGCCGCCACACAGCCATGGCCAAGCATATCCCAGGCGGCAGTGGATAACGCATGTTGGTCGCTCACCTCCGGAGATGTGGATTCAGGAGCTCTCTGAGCCAAGTCAACAGGGAGCAGTTCATGTGGAAGTGGTCCGTCCATACCTCATCCGTCCAGGTGGCCAGCATGTTCTCCCACCATTCATTGGTGCGTGACTGCATCCAATTCATCCTCTGCGTTGAGACACTGATACGACGGCCGTAGAGGTTAAGAGGCCACCGGGACAGGACGAGCCGCATGTCCTGGGACACAGCTGTTTCAAAAAGGGAATGTCGGCGGGCAGCTACCCTCCGTGTCCACTGCAGCGAGGCTGCGAGGCGCATGTTGGCCGCTCTCCTGTGGCGTTCACCATGGTTGTAGAAGCGGGGCCCTGGCAGTAGTAGCTCAGCCCATTGCTGGAACGCCTGGGCCAGGATCATGAAGCAGGAGGCCAGGACCGTTAACAGGATGGCCCTCTCCTCTGAGGGCTCATCAACTGGCAGCATGGTACCACAGACAACACACACACACAGGGGGAACCCACCACCTGCACCAGAGATGGATCACCATGCAGCTACCCTACTAGGCAGTACATGAGAGGATGGCTTGGCCCACACCCAGCACAGCTGTGCACGTGCCCCCCTGTAAGCTCCCGGGCCGTCATCAGCCCTTGCACCAAGCTACCACCCGGTTGCGGCCTGTGCTTCCAACCCCCATGGCCTGTGTGCCCTGCACACCTACACCGTGCCTCCCATATGTCCGGTCAGTCAACGGCTGTTGCAGGGTAATGGGGGCAGCTGGAACGGGTGAACGGCACAGCACACCCACCTCCCCCGTGCACTGCATGTACACCCGTGACTGGACAACACCACCAATGATCTATCTCTGCTCTCTGTCGCAATCAACTCTCATACACCGCACCCAAACCACCTCTCTCTCAACCCCATGCCCCGGCACTGGAACAGGCCTACATATGTACCCAGGCAGACCGTGCTGTGTGCCCAATGACTGGTGCAGTACCATGGGTGTGTTCCGCGCACCTGAGTGGGATTTCCCCTCACTGGGTCGCCAGTACATTCCCTCCCCCCCCGAATGGACCGCCTGAACGCCTGGGTGTTAGGGCCACAGCAAGGCTGCAATGTGGGCCCAGATGGCTACCTCCCCCCCCCGTGCCCGTGCCCGTGCCATGCCCCCATGAGACCACTGGGCAGCAGGCATCCGCACGGGCCCTCAATCTGTCACAGCAAGTAAAGGCCATGGCATTGTGCAGCTGTGTTCTATCAAGATATGCTGCATGGAGTGCCTCATTAGCTCCCTGCCTGAGGCAGTCGTGGCCTTGGTGATCTGCCATTGCTTGCGCTGGAATGCTCCCGCCCGGTGTGTGGGTCAGGGATTCACAGGGACTAGCAGCCGGGCAACTATCAGCTGTGTATGGCCTCACCCCAGCTAGGGCTGCCTGGCTCCTCGCGCATTGCTCATTCACAGCCGCTCTCTGTAGGGCCCCAGTGCAAAACAGCGAGCAGTCCTTGCAACTGGCATGACAGGGTGTGGAACAGGTCCCAGGGCCGGTGGTGGTGCAAGGGAGGAGTGGTTGCCCTGTGCCAACATGCTGTTGGGAATGTTCTGGCAGAGCCGCAATGTCCAGCTGCTGCTGAGCAACCCCCTATCAGTGGCGGATGGATTAAATTTCCTGTCACGGTACATGTGGCTGATGGGCCATCCATTCAGGGGTCCAGCTTGCCAGAGGTGTGCCGGGGAGCTTGGTTTCACCCTCCTTCATGAACCCCTTTGGGGGCAGCTAGTCGCTGTTGTTTTGCCATGGACTGCACAGGAGATCACAGCTGTTCGCCTGGTGGCTGCACGTCCGGAGTATGGACTGGCCCTCCAGACTCGGGGTCCCCATGTTGCTACCGACTACACCGGCATCCTACTGCATGCCCGTGGTGTATCCCGTTCCCGATCGGACTGCCAGGCCCTTCTTGGAGAGCTAGGCCTGCTTATCCACCGATGTTGGTGGACCAGTCCTAACCAGACCCCCTACCGCATTGGAACTGGGTGCCCTGCGATCAGTGATGAACCTACCGATGTCAGGGCTGCAGCTGGCACAGGGAACCACCTCCTGCCCCGTTTCATGGTGGATGCGCATATGCGTTCTCGGGGATTCCACAGGGGCCTATTCACCTGGGAGGGTCTTGTCCCAGGCCATGTTTCAGGGACACCCTCCGGCCTCTCTCTGAGCTGGGTGGGCCAAACAGCCACTCCATCGCAATGTATCAGCCGTGCCTGTGCTGTGGCCTGCCACCTCCTGGGTATCGCTGCTCCGGCCCACAATACTGTACAACCTTGTGGTCATCTGCCCCTTCTGCCGGACACCATCGCTGCTTCTGGACACTCCCACCCCCAGCCCTGCTGCGTTAATGAGCACCTCCATTCGTCTTGGAGTGGGTGCAACGGTAGCCCTGAGGGATGGTTGGGTGCAATGGCCACGGGCCCGTGCTCACCCGTTCACTGGCCTCTGTTTCCCTGTACCACCACTCCCTTTCACCCCATCAGTAATAAAGACCGATTCTGTGCCTGTACCTCCTGGACTGTTTTTGTGACAGTGAGCCACTCCAATCGCCCCTTCCATGGCCTTTCCATGTGTGTGTGTTAGTGTGATTGGGGTCTGGGGGGTTCCTGTTCAGGATTCCAGGGGCTGTCCCTGGGGTTGTCCGGTGATGCATTCCCCTGGGGGCTCCATGATGGATCAGGGGTTCAGCCTGTTGGGTGGTGGGGGCCCAACGCGTCCTGTTGAGGGCCCTATCCTTCATGTGCTGGTGGCTACCTGGTATCCTGCGACCCTGTGCGGACACACGTCCTCTGGGAGGCCCCCTGCTATTCCCTGTGGTGGTACTGTCAACCACCTAGGAGCCTTTGCTGGCCTATCATGCTTTGCGTTTCCCACCTGTTTGCTGGTGCTGTCCCATGGAGATGCTGTCTGTTGTGCCCCATTAGGTGCGGGGGGGGGGGGAGCCGCTGGCTGCATGCCCCAACCCCTCCCTAGCGGCTACTGTTGCCCTGGCAGTCTTGGCCCGAACATAACGGGCTATCCGGCGGGGGATACCCATTGGTTGGGCTCCCCGCCGGGGCCACCCTGCCTTCCACCACTCCTGTAGCCCCCTGTTGGGTCCCACCATCTGCACTGTTGGTGAAGGACGGGTGCCAGGAGCGACGGGCAGCTGACCGTGAGTGTGGGCTGTTTACGGGCCCTCTGCTGTCCGCCCTTCGGCCCTGTCGCATTCCCCCATTCCCTTTGGTCCCTTAGGCCAGGGGTCTGTCCCATTGGCTGCTGTCCTGCTGCTTTGCCCCCTCCCGGCCTTTGCAATGGTCCGCCCCCCTTCACCGGCACGCATCCATTATTGGTGTGTGGAGAACTGCAGCAGATTTCCTGGTGGTTGCTGCGTTCTGCCCCCCCGCCGTTCCCTGCCAGCCTGGCTGTGCTGTGGGCTTCCGTCCCTGCCGCTGTGACCGCCTGTGTCCTGTTCCCAGCTTGTGTCATGGGGGCCTTGGGATTGTGTGTGCGGGGACTCTGCCAGGGGGTTGGGTGTTTGTGTTGGGGTCCCCTGCAGCTTCAGGCCTCTGCCTTTCTCCCCTGTGCCCCTTCCCCCCCCTCCCTTGCTGGGGTCCCCCCGCCTCCTTGCCCATGTAGCCCTTTCCTGTGTTGTTGTGTTCACGGTTGTGTGTGGGCGTGTTCTGGTTTGTGGAGGGTCCGTAGCACCCGGCTGTCTGGCCTCTGTCATGGGGCTGGCCAGGGGCCGGTACTGTGTATCTCCTGTCACCCTTGCTCCCTCCTACCCCGCCCGCACAAGGTCTGGTGGTTCAGAGGCGGAGCTGCATGGCGTGGCTTCATTTGCCCTCAGTCGGCCATGTAATGTTGTTCCATTACTGTGCTGGGCGGGGCTTCCTCGCCGTTCGCCATCTTGGCTGTCAATGTAAGTGTCATGGTTGTTTGCTCGGTGTGTCCCAGGGTGGATGTTTGGCCGATTGATGTGTTTTGGCCCCTCTCCTTCCATCCCACAACCCCCCACAGCGCTGTCCGTGTAAACATCACCTGACTTGGCGCCACCGGATGTTCGCTGGGTGTGCTCACCCACCCATCTTCACCCACCAGGTCGGCGTCGGCATCCATGTAAAAAAGGCCTAAGTATGCAAGTGAGGCTTATTTCTATGCTTCATGAGATCTGGAAAATGAAAGAGGACATGCAGTATGAATTTATCCTGAAAAAAACCCTTATCATTATGATCATTTATTTTTTAAAAATAAAAATAAACTAGGTGTCTCATATTCCAAGTGGTTCCCAAACTTTTTGTGACCAAGTACCCCTTTTCAAATTTTCCAACGAGCCGCGGCCCCCCACCAAATTTGCATAAGACACCCCCTAAATTTGCATAAGACACCCCCCCCTAAATTTGCATAAGACACCCCCCTAAATTTGCATGCTAACTTAGTCACCGGTCCATGGTATCAATTCACCAGCCACCCTTATAGGACAATGTGATGTCAGTGACCAAAGTACATTGCAATCCTTATCTAGTTCACCCTCACAGCCTCAGCACCCTGAAGCTGAGAGTTTGTGGCCTTGGGCAAATCACCCTGAGATCATTCAACATAGGGATGGAAAAATAATCTCCTGCATAAACTCTTGGTGGGAGATGGCAAGATACTTCACTCAGTCACAAATTCATGAGACAACTGTATCAGGGAACTCCTTTTAGATTAGATCTGCAACTACTGTGTAAGTAAAGCTACAAACTAGCTTTGGTGCTATTCTTTCATCCATCTACATTCCAAGTTGCAGCCAAGGGTTTCATAATAATGCTGACTATAAAAAGGTTCCTATCCTCAAAACACTGTACCAGCAGCACAAATCCCATCATCAGAGTCTAAACTAGCACCATCAAACTGGGTGTTCAGTATTCTGGTTGCCAGTAAAAAAAAACAACAATCAGTTATCAGACAACTGACAACCTTACAAGAGAAACTAAAAGAGGTTTTCATTAGCATTTCATTTCATTACCATTTATCATAAGGGGAGCTGGGGAGGGAGGGAAAGTGCTGGGATCCAGGGTGGGGGTGAAGAGGAGCTGGGGAGGAAGGGAAAGTGTTGGGATTCAGCGTGTGGGTTCCTGAGAGCCAGGGAGGGAGAGAAAGCACTGGGATCTGGGTGCAGGGGAGCAAGGGAAGGAGGGAAAGTGCTGGGGTCCAGGGTGGGGGTGAAGGGGAACCAGCGAGGGAGAGAAAGTGCTGGGATCCGGGGTGGGGTGAAAGGGAGCCAGCGAGGGAGGGAAAGCACTGGGTTCGGGGGTGGGGTGAAAGGGAGCCAGCGAGGGAGGGAAAGCGCTGGGTTCTGGGGTGGGGGTGCAGGGGAGCCAGGGAGGGAGAGAAAGCGCTGGGAGCGGGGNGGGAGGGAGGGAAACACTGGGATCTGGGGTGGGGGTTCAGGGAAGCCAGGGAGGGAGGGAAAGTGCTGGGAGCCAGGGTGGGGGTGCATGGGAGCCAGGGAGGGAGAGAAAGTGATGAGAGTCGGGGTGGGGGTGAAGGGGAACTGGGGAGGGAGGGAAAGTGTTGGGATCTGGGGTGCATGGGAGCCAGGGAGGGAGGGAAACACTGGGATCTGGGGTGGGGGTTCAGGGAAGCCAGGGAGGGAGGGAAAGTGCTGGGAGCCAGGGTGGGGGTGCATGGGAGCCAGGGAGGGAGAGAAAGTGATGAGAGTCGGGGTGGGGGTGAAGGGGAACTGGGGAGGGAGGGAAAGTGTTGGGATCTGGGGTGCATGGGAGCCAGGGAGGGAGGGAAACACTGGGATCCGGGGTGGGGGTTCAGGGAAGCCAGGGAGGGAGGGAAAGTGCTGGGATGCAGGGTGAGGGTGCAGGGGATCCCTGGGCCAGGGAGGGAGAGAAAGTGGTGAGAATCCAGGGTGGGGCTGGAGGGGAGCCAGGGAGGGAGGAAGAAGCTGGCTGCAGTGCCTAGCCGGGGACCCTGCAGAACTGCTGGGAGGAGGGGGCGCACAGTCTATATCAGACTCACCCCTCACCCGATCTCTCCGTTGATTTCTCTCTGCCTCCCAGTAGTTCGGTGGTGGCGGCAGCAGCGGCAACGCTCCGCTCCCACTTGACTCTTCAAATATCTGCTGGCGCCACGCTTCTGCCTGAGCCTGCCTCAGGCGCGAAGACTTCCGCCGGTGGCAGAAGTTGCTAAGGGGCTTGAATTTCAGCCCACCGGTGGCATTGGTCCGGCAGGGCATGGGGAGGCCCATGCATCAACCGGCAGGCAGGGGTGCCTGCCGCTCCCCCCCTCCCAATCTGCCGCTCTAGGCTGTGTCGGGTGATGTCGGGTGATACCCACCCCTGGGTTACGGTGGCGTAGGACCGGCGGCAGAGGGGAGGGGAGGGGTCGGGGGAGAAAAACAAAAAAGTGAGGACAGGCGACCCAGCGGCGGACTTAGCTCTGCAACGCAAAAAAACCAAACAAAAAACAAAAAAACCAAGCAGGACACAAGAGCAGGCCCGCGGACCCCCTGGGAGTGCGTTGCGGACCCTCAGGGGGTGAAATCCCCAACAATGTTTTTTTATGAAAAAATTTAATTTGTTTAAATATATTCTGGGAGTCATGGTGAGGGCTGTGGTGGGTGAGACCACAATTCAGTCTAGAACATACAGAGGATTGGTGGCCTTCTTGTTTAAGATTTCTAATATAAATCCAGGACGATTGCCTTGTTTTAAATAGCAATTTGAAAATATCAGATGTTGGTTTGACTCTATTCGATATCTTTTAAATAAGTAGGATTTTACTATGTTACGTTTTAACACAAAACTTTCTTGCTTGGCTATGGCTCAGGTTTTACTTAGGCTACAAGACATCTGTTTTAGCTGCCCTTTATTTATTTAGTTTATCCCCATGGTATCCCTTTTTAAAATCATCACATCATTGGGAAGAATATTTAAAAGTTTTGAAGAACATTTTCAGGAAATCTTTTATGATGTTATGTTTTCAAACATTCCATTCGGATGTTATAGAAGGTAGGTTTGCTGGGCTCCCTAAGGATTGCAGATTATATCCTTGTAATATTGGTGTAGTGGAGGATTTACCTCATTATTTGTTTGAATGTAAATTGTACATTGAACAGAGGGGGAAATGGATTATGCCTCTCCTGCAGTCTGTTTTTTTTATAATAAGGCACAAAAGTTGGATTTTTAATTAAATAATCATAATCCTGAGAATATTCATAATGTAGCTATTTCTTCCTGTGGCACAGCTTGTATCAGAGAAAGGATATGATTGGGCTGTTTTATTACATTAATGGTATAGCTGTCCTAATTTTTGTGTGTTTAACATATTTATTCTTCATGTTTTAATTCTTGGTGTTTTAACATATTTATTTCCCATGGTTTATTGGATCTGCGTACTATTTTTGTTGAGATGTCTGATACCGTATTGTGTTTTTCCCTTTTCAGAGTTTTACCCATGTGGTACTAATAATAATAAAGATTGATTGACTACCTCTAGGGTCCCATGGTGGGTGCCCCAAGGAGGCAGGACTGTGAGGGAGGTGCCACCACGAGCCCAGCATTTTATCTTTGCCCTGGGGCCCATCATTAGTCAAAGGATGAAACCTCTGACAGTCAGGTACTGGGAACCAACGACAGAGAACATCTGGTTGTGCATTTCCTCAGAGGCAACTGCTATTGGCCACTGTCGAAGGATGCTGGGCTAGATGGGCTACTGATCTGCCCAATATGGCACTTGCTTCTTATGTTCTTATAGAGATGTTGTTATTGTTTAAAATATGCCTTGTTTGAAAAGCACCTCTCTTTAGTAAAGGAGTTTTTTTAAATAAGTAGTGCCAAATTGAGCCAAACAATGGTTCATTCAGCCCAGTATCCTGTCTCTGACAGTGGCCACCTTTGTTCACTTCACAGAGGTGCCCAACAAATCATAATGGAATGCTCCATTCCCTGCTATTCACTCCCAGCTCCTGACACTCAGATCCCACAACCAACTTGACTAACAGCCATTCATGGACCTATCCTTCAAACACTTATCCAGTAACATCTCCAGCTCAATCATCTTTGCCCTGCAGCTAATAATTTTCTTTTTATCAACCTTATGGTTCCTTGTAATGTTTTCATTCTAGTTACCAAGGCACCATTCCAATATATGACATCAAAAAACAAACATTGCTATTACCTTACAGTTCTAAAAGCTCACGCAGCATCCACATCATGATGGGCCAGTGGGTTTAGGGTGGTAGGCATCTGTAGTGGGTAATGGGTTCCACTAGTGTACCCATAATGCACATAGTAAACTAAAGTGAGGTCCTTTACCCTTACAGGAAGGATCTCTCTACATTGGCAGGTTCAATTCCCATTTTTATTTTGTCAGCTCTACTTCCCTCCTGCAAACAAAATAATGGCTGACATGAACTGGAAGATCTTGGACAGTGGTGTTATTGACTGGCTGGACAGCAGGAGAGCCAAGACACTCAGGGTTTCCAATGACAGAGAGACATTTCAGGTAGGGAGAATCAAAGTGATTTATTTACTTGTCTTGAATTTCTGACAAATTTTGGGTACAAAACTTGGATGAGGAAAAATTAATAGAGACTTCTCTATAAATGAGAACCACTGGCAGTTCAGCAAAGAGACACAAGGGAATTTCTTGCCTTATAAAACAGTTACACACTTACACTCAGTTACTAGGCACTTTTCCGGCTCTAATGGAGTCGAGCAAGCACTTTAAGAAAGGTGCAAAGTATTACTTATTACTGGTGCTAAAACAGGCACAGGGGATATTTTTGGCATTATTTGCAATTCTTTGTGGCCAATAATGGGTACTCAGATATCCAATTTTGGGGATATATCATTTGGTTTTTTCATTTTTCTGGATTTTTGGTTTGTTGCTTTGGCATTTTGGTCATTTCAGTTGCAGCATTTTCAGCATGCACAATAGTGCAAATATTGCAAAAAAGGCATAACTGAAATATCAAAATGATCAAAATTACCAAACTGAAACAACGAAAACCTGAAATGAAATAACTGAAATTGATACAAGTCTTGGTTATTTCTCAAACTTCCATTTTTTATTTGGGTAGTGCTGATTCAATGAGTTTACCCATTTTTTCCAGGTGCCTATTTCAGCTCTACTTATTACCTAGTTATTTTAGGATCATCATCTGTTCCATTCCTGACAGAAACAGGATGGTACCTCCAGAACATCTACTCTTGGAAATCTTCGCTGCCTCTGTTAGGTCACTGTCTGAGCCTAGACATAACCCTGTGATACCAGCCAGCGGTGAAGAAAGGCAGAGTATATTAAATACCAGTCGAGTTCATGCCCCGATCCTACATATGACATGACTCTACTGAGGTTACATGGAACATTTTGGACATCACTGGTCCAGCTCACTCCCGGTAGAACCAGAGTTTGGATTGGTTCTCCTACATCAGCTGTAATTATATGGTACCACTAGCACATATGAAATGGTGCATCAACAATCAACTTAGGGGAAGGATACAGTGTATTAGATTATGGGACTTGTTCCCATGCTATGTGTTCACTTGGAGGATCACACTGGCCCTTTTTACACAGGCGGCAAACACCCATGAACATCCAGAAATCTGGGTGTTCATGGGTGTTTGTCGCCCGTGTGAATCGTGACTGGTGTGTGCGTGTGTGTGTGTGTGCATGCTTACTCCCGGCGCACACCCATCCACACCCATTACCCATCCACGGAGCCATCTGGAAAAACGGAGGAGGCTCCGGGGGGAGGGGAGGAAGAGGTCGGGTGTGCACTGGTGTGCGCACATCAGAACCTCCCGTCCATCCAGTGCGCACTGAGTGCAGCATACATCGACACACACACCCGCGCTGTGGCCTGTGTGAAAAGGGCCACTGTCTTTAATATATGACTAATCTGTAAACATTTTCATGAAGACAAATATATACTTCCCAGTTCCATTTTTAACATCTCTAATGTTTTGAAAAACTTTTTAAAAGTTCTTTAAAGTAAAAATATCTGTATTTAGACTTTTGACTTACCAAAAATACACATTTCTGGATTTTTTTTTCTGTAAACTTGTGCAGACAGCTGTAGAAAACTGACTTGTAAAGTTATGCAGTCTCTCTCCCCTCACCCTCCATTTAGTTAAATAAGATTAAGCGATCACTGGAAACTATGAAAAGCATGAATGATAACCTGATGAAGCAAGAAGAAAGGAAAGTGAAAAAATGGCTAGCCAAACAAGCTGAGATCATGCCATCACCATCCTGCAAAACATTATTCAAGGTAAAAAAAAAAATTTTTTAAAAATCTATTCCTGAGGGGCAAAAGGCAATACAGAAACCCACCCTTGATGATAGAGAATTGTGCTTCCTGTTGTACGGTACTACATACAGAAGCCAAATAGCTAAGCTGAGGAGAGGTTCATGTCTGAGGAAGGTGGTACAGGTTAGGATGTATTCCCCCTTAGAGTCCCAATGGCCTTGCATCCATTCTCAACCCCAGTGGCCACCTAAAACGCTTCTAAAATATTGTTAATGTACCTGGCACTTTACAACTGTTGAAAGTAGACAGGGTCCCTGCCCTGGGGGGGTTACAATCTAAGAGACATGAGGGAGGGAGAGACGATGATACATTCATGAAGGAGTGAGGTTGCAGGTACACATGCTTAGCTTAGTTACGTAAGGGAAGGTGATGTTGGAGAAATCAGGAAGGGGACTAAGGGGATGAGGAGCTAGGGAAGGCCTGACAGAAGAGGTAAGTTTTCAGGAGGGATTTGAAGTTTGGGAGAGAGGAAAAGGAGCAAATGTGTTCGGGGAGGGAGTTCCAGGCATGGGGGCAGCAAGGGAGAATGGGTGAATACGTTTTGAGGAGAAAATAGCCACTCTCCTCCCCCAAATACACCATATAACCAAATTTGGGGAGGAGTGTGGTAGAGCGCTGTGATAAGTCCCCTCAGGAGCCAGGTCCCAGTGGGTAGGACCTTAGTTATATTTGGCCATGTTCCTAGTTGGCTTCAGTTAAGCAGAGAGAAGCTAGGAGCCCAAAGAGCAGCTCAACTCAGCACAAAGGCTAGGAGCCCAGGGTGGGGTTTGCCTCATGGAAGGGACCCAGAATCCACATCTGGAAGAGTGTGTGTGTGTGTGTGTGTGTGTGTGTGTTAGGGAGATGGGGTTAAATTAGATAATGAATAAAGAGCACAAAGACAAGGACTGCATCTGGAAATGGCTTATAAAGAAGAACGGCAGTATGATCCTGACCAAGCAAGACCTTACCTTTGGCGGGTGCCCTCTCACAGGGAACCTTGTTGATTTTCCAGCAGTTTGGGGTCAAATAGATGTGCTTCCAAAGTCCTTGATACCAATGCTCCCCCACATTCACAGATGACAAATGCCAGTGGCCTTTTGGCTCCTAACCAGTTTTGTGCGGCTATGCATTTCTGGCTGTTGCCCCCAGTTCTGCTACCACACAACAGAAAAAAGTAGATTTCATAGGAACTTTTTACAGGCTTTTATTTCTCAACAATGTCTGCTCGGTTTGGTAGAAAAGAAAATAAGACCCAAATCCAAAGGTTATTTGGAAGCGTAAGAAAACAAAAATCTGATAGAGGATGCTATTCGACCCTGCCCCAGTCAGGCACTAATGGCTTGGGAAGGGTTTGTTGTTAGAGATTTTAATTCTTTATTTCCTATCAAGATTTACTGGCTGAGCTTTGTTATTGTCTGTGGTTTTTAAATATGTGTATAGCACCTGATCTGTGAGACAGGTGAGTAAAAATTGGATACAAGGGATTTGGGCTGCTGGGCAGTTGAAGAAGAAGAAATAAGTTTTGCTTTTTAAAAAAAATCCTCCTCCTCCCTTGCATCTTTCCCTTGAAGCAGCATTGGGGGAATCTGGCTGGATCTTAAAACATACCAATTAAAATAAACTGACATTACCTCCTCTCCATCCCAAATACTCTAAATGGCATCCTCCTCCTTTGGAAAAATTTGAGTTAAAAAATCATTAACTAAAAACTCCTCTCCTTCCCCACCCCCCGCCCCATCTTTTCATCCACTTCATTTCAGTCTGAGGGATGGATCTCATCTGTCTCTTAACATTCTCAGATCCTAGTGCCTTTAAGTAGTAGCCCTGCATCCCATGGGAAGCATTGGTCTGTTTCTGGCATCTGTCTACTACATTCTCTTGTGAACAAAAAGTTGTTTTTTAAAGCAATGTATCTACCCACCGTCTGCCAACAAAAAGGAAACCATGCCAGCAAGCTATGTGGCTTTTAAGTGCCTACTTACCCCTACCACTCAATTTAAATGCATACTGATAAGGACTGTGCATCTGTTACACTTGTGTTTAGCTTAGTTAATATTGGCAAGATTTAAGTGCCATCGCTGTGTAGAAGATTTTTAAATGTTATATTGATGTGCACATTCTATACAGGAGCTAAACCATGTGCAAACGTCAGGCATGTCTGCCTATGTTGAGGCTTTTGTAAGAGTTTATTCAGGAGCAAACCATCCACTGCCTCCACCCACACCTCGTAAAGAAACCAAATCTAACCGTGCACTGTGTATCAGTCAACACCACGACTATCCAAGCCTTTGCCGCACATGAACCCCCTTTGGCAAAATGCCATTGTACTGTCCTTTTCATAAAGGTATTCCCAGATGAAAGCTGCACTCACAGAATGAGAGACGGATGCCAGTTAAGTAGGTATCAGTAATTTCAGAGCAGGGCTGGACTTAGGAAACCAGGGCACCTGTTCCTCTGAACATAAAGCCTGGAAGGCTTGCTACAGCTGTTCCCAAGAGGTCTGCCACCACCGGAGGCTCTTGGGGCAGATAATTCCTGCAGTGACCGTTGCTCACCACCCTATGCCCCAGTAACTCCACCCCCAACCCACCCTTCCATCTGCCAATCCTACAGCCAACCCTGCTTCAGAGTAAAAGCACTACTGGGTTGTTGCATTTATCCCCAAACCATGGGTGTTTTCAGATGTTACGAGATCACGCTCAACCACAGTGAACCACGCTCAATCCCGCGCCG
>QEPC01009579.1:2079048-2096898 GCA_003113815.1 Sphenodon punctatus
ACTTCCCCCTCCCTGGTGAAAGTGTGTGTGTGTCCTCTTGTGAATACTTCCTCCAGGGTCACTCCCGGCCCCTGGGGGCTTCCATTCCCCACACATACTCTACATAGAGGCAGAGTGAACTGTGTTCAGCCCGTTGCATCTCTGCTCCAGTTCCTGCCTTTGCTAACAGGGCCACAGTCCTAGCAGCCAGGAGCAGTCCGACGGAGAGAAAAGTCTTGAGGGAGGAGACAAGACTGTAGCTTTTAGTCTAGAGAGCTGTGTCCTGAAGAGCATTGGACTCTTCAGGGTAGAAGCTTGGCAGAGAAATGCTTTCCCAGGAAAGGGGTACTACTTTGTTGTTCTAACGAAGAAAGGTGATGATCTGATTTGCAATTTATGGACATGAAGTACTGGGAGGTAGGGATTTGGAGGTAGGCACAGTGGCTATGAGGCGATAGTATGCCAAATACCAGGTATGAGGTACTGGTACTGATCAAATACTTGTCTTTTTTAGGCCTTGAGAGATGGTCCATAGCAGGACAGTGGTAGAGTGGGTCATATCTCCTTCCCATGTATTCATAACATATAAAGATACTTAAGATAGTGGAATGTGTCCTCACTCTCCATGAAGGCAGATTAGCTTCACTTGCATTATGAACAATGAGAGATGGTGGCCATTTTGATAAAGGTTACCTTTGCTAATGGCCGCTCTGAAGCCCTCTTCCCATTGAGAAAACAGGGGAAAGTGTCTATTTTGAAGATGGGCAATGCTTTCTGGATTTCCATGGAGCAGGGCATCATTCATCAGCCTCTGTTTAAGTAGAGGCTTTTGATTATGAAGAATAATGGCCCAAATGGCTACTCTCTTCAAATATAGCCTCTGTACAAGATTTCATTGAGTGTGTGAAAGGCTTTCATTATCCTGTTAAGAAAAGTGATCTGGCACGGTGCTGCATTCTGAAAGCATTCATTTTTAAATTAAAACTAATCAACTAATATACCAGCAAAATTGTCAGAAAATTCATTCAGTGCTCAAAAGAGCAAATTATTTCATTTTGGGGGTGGATATGTTGTATTTTTCACAGGTTAAAAAAAAAACCACTTGAATCCTTGTGTTAACTAAAAAAACTCTACCCTGTCTGAACTACAGAATCCTAGCCAACACTGCTGTAATATTACGGGAGTGGACTTTCAAAATCAGGGTTGTTTTAACTTGAATATCTTCCTTGACAGGGGAATAGGAATTGCCAACAATTAAAATGAGCAATTGTCACTCAGACACCACAATAAAGGTTGAAGTATAGAGTCTGAGAGAGACAAAACAGAAACCATTCTAGCTTTGCTCTGACCAGTTACAGGGCCTCGGGGGGTGGGGTGGGGTACAGAAGTGGGGGGGAAGATGCCCATCATTTGGCCATCTCTGATCTACAGTAGTGTTCCCCATGAAATCCAAAAGAAGTACCAGCAGCTTATTTCCCCCTCCATTTCCTTTTTAAATCCATCTTGTTCAAAGCTCCTTGCATTAGGTTGTAGAAGGGCACACTCTTCAGAATCCAACTACACAATAAAGGAACCACTCTTACTACTGCTATTACTACTCCACTTTTCTAGAAGTAGGGAGAAGAGCACCAATGAAGTCAACGGGAAGCAGGGTTAAAAACAAAACACAAGGCAGAAATTTTGTCACACAATGTGCAATTCGCCTGTGGAACTCATTGCCATGGGATGTTGTGAAGGATAATCGCATACCTGGCTTCAGAAAAGGTTTAGACAAATTAGTTAAGAACAGGTCCGTCAGTGGCTGTTCATCCTTGATGGTCAGGTTGTGAAACCTCTGACTGCCAGAAGCTGGGACTGAACAACAGGGAGGATCAGTGTAACACTATGTATCAGTGGTTCTAAACCAGTGGGTCCCAAGAAGGTCTTTTTTAGATCCAAGATGGCCTGAAGGGCACATCAGTCTTGGGGTAGCTACATAGTATCTCCTGTGGCATCCCCTCCTGCTGCTTATTCTGGCTGCTTGCACAGCTGAGGGCCAGGGGGAAGGATAGGGAGAGAAAGGATGTAGCTTCCTGCAGCTTCCGCCCCTCCCTGGCTCCATCTTCCTGCTGCTTCCAACCGCCTCAGCTGCTGCTACTGCTGACATGACCTTCACCACACCTGTCTGCTGTTGCTGTCCAGCCACTCCTATTCCTAGATATATTCAAGGTGGGGCCTGGATTTTTTTAAAACAAGTTGGGGGGGGTGTCTCACCCACAAAAACTGAGAACCACTACACTGCTCTGTTTTGATCATACTTCCTCTGACTCATCCAGTACTGGCCACTATTGGAGACAAAATACTGGGCTGGATAGACCACTGGTCTGATCCACTACGGCAGAGATTATGTTCTTTCCGACACCAGAAATAACAATGCTGTTTTCTCTTGCAAGGCATCATCTGGCAGCCTTGAAGTAACCCAAGAAGCCAACCAAGAGGCAAAGCAAGAGTGGTTGCCAGTCTCTGGAAGAGGTTCCACGGAGATTCCACAGAGCCAGTTTGGCGACCACCTACCCAACTTTGTGAGCTTTCTGCGACTACCAACCAGAAGAGCTAGCTGTGGTAGGAAACAATGTAACATTCCTGGCATTTTTATGAGTCTGGATTTACTTTCCAGGTTTGAAGAGATACAATCTGTTTTCCTCATTGCAGTAATTAGTGTTTTCTCTTCTTAGCAGTGTGCAAAATTCCCTCCCTGCTTTAGTGGCATAACTGTGTAAATGTAAATGATAGCTTTAGAAATGCATCCTGTATAGGAAAATATTAGTTCCCGTTCTTCCTTTCATTTAAATATAATTAAGAGATAATGTCAACATATCAGAACCTACTTGGAGGATAATGCTCAGCTGCTGACAACTGGCAAGGTGAAAGAGTGTCACTGAAAGAAAATATATAAATTTTTATCCAGTGAGATTAACATCTCAGCTGAACAAACTTTAAGTTATGGCAGGTGAAATTGCAGTCAAAGCTGCTACACTGTTCAAAGGCAAAAGAAACGCTACAAACCTATTGTCTTCAAAAGTAAGCGCTCTCGCTGATCTAGCCAATAAGAAATTCTATTCCCCAAATGCAGTAATTTCATATTATGAATAAGCTTACTTTTAATGAGCTTAAATGCTAGTAATTACGGGTTTAGTCATCAAGTAATTTGCAAATGCCAGTCTTGTGTGTACTAGAAAAGGGAAAAATAGCAAGGTGAAAGCGAGACACCAAAATTATTGGAAACAAAGTGATCACTAACCTACAGTCCAGTGATTCTCAACCCAAACATTTTTAAAAAACATCTAAGACCCAGCCAGCGGACTACGATGTGGACAGTGCTAATTTGCATCATTTGTGCAATCATTTATGCACAATTTTGTAGAGAGACAGAGCCACAAAAGTAGCTAGGTACACACTCCGACAGAGAGACAGACACGGAAAGAGACAGAGGCAGGCAAACTTACTTTACTGAGGTGGAAGCCAGGTGGAAGCAGGCTCGGCAGCAGTGACAGCCAGAGAGAGGGGCCCAGAACCCATGCCTGACATCAGTGTGGGTGGCAGGGGCCCAGCACCTGGCACCTGCTGTAACAAGGAAGTAGGGGGCCCAGAAGATGCACCCAGCAGCAAGGGGAGGGACCCAGGACTGGTGTCCAGCAACCATGCAGAAGAGAGGGGCCAAGAACTGGTGCCTGACGGCTGCAGAAACAAGAGATTGGAGGGTGCCTGAGAGCAGTGAAGGAGGTGGGGGGGAATGGGGGCCTTCTTAGGGGGTGTGGTCTCTGCTTGACAGATTCATGACCCACCAGTTGAAAACCACTGTTATTGACATTGTACTTTGTCACGCTCTACACAAAATCCAAAGCAAGTCACTGAAAGAGCTGGGACCTGCCGGGCCAATTGTTTCCCTTCCAGATTGTGTATACCTTTAGCTCTGCCATGATTTCTGTAACATGCACATTCCCTGGAACAGTCAATCTACTCAAAAAGCTAAAACAGCTAGTTTTGTCCCTGAAACACACTCCAGTTGCTTCTCTCCCCAAATCAGCCATGTGAACTTTTAGTTGCTTATAAAGTTGTTCAAATAAAAGAGCTGTTTCTTTGTTGGAAGAACCCACACATTCTATTCTCTGGCCATGATTCACAAACCACTTCCTCAGCAGCCTCCGTCTGGCACTGGACATACTAACTTTATTGGTATAAGATGATGCAGGTCCCTTTGGAGGCAGTCAAGGAGTTCCTAGTCCATTTTTAGGACTACTACTTTAGGGTTTAACTCTGCAAGTTGCTGAGCATCCTAACCTCTGATCAGCAAAAATGTTACCCATGTGCAGAATGCGGCAGCATGTCTCCTTACGGAGCACATTACACCAGTGCTCCGTTCTCTGTACTGGCTGCCTATAGCGTACTGAGCCAAGTTCAAGGTGTTAGTATTGGTATACAAAGCCCTATACGGTCTCGGCCCCTCTTATCTCAGGGACCGCCTCGCCTTCCGTGACTCAGGACGGACCCTCCGATCCACCGGGGGCGCCTATCTGGGGGTCCCCCGTGTAAGGCGGGGGGCCACCATGGAGAGGGCGTTCTCGGTGGTCAGGCCACAGTTGTGGAACTCCCTTCTGAAGGAAGCCCACCTGGCCCCGGGTCTGCTCGCCTTTCAGCGGGCATGCAAGACTTGGCTGTTCGCCCAGGTCTTTGGAGGGGAGGGGGGAGGGGGGGGTAAAAGGGGGAGATTGGAGGGGGGGGGAATTTGGGGGAATTGGGTGGGGTTTTTTAAATTAATTTTAAACTGATGTCGGTTTTAATGTATTTTATTGTTTTACTGCATTGTTAGCCGCCCTGAGATGCCGTGGGCATGAGGGGGCGGCATAGAAATGTCAAAAAATAAAATAAATAATATCTGAGCTATAAAAAAGCACCAAGATGGTGGGTGTCTAAAATGCACTACAGTTCTGTTACCTGTATTAATTTCATTTTCCCCATTGACAGCAATGGGGGAAACGCAGTGAACAAAGGTCCCTGACTACTTTACAGGACCAGTGCCATGGTGCATATATTTAGCTTTCAATAACTCTAATGCAATGGATAAAAAACAGATTCCCTAGGAAGCCTCACCTTGCCCTTGCATCCTGATCTTTCGCATTCAGTCTCCTGCAACATCTGCTTCCACACTTTTCAAGCTCTAAAACCTGTGAAATGTGATGGAAAGAGTTGACTTCTTGCTGCGTGGGGGTGGGTTCCATATATTGAAGTTCTCAAACCTGTACAGACAAGCATTTTAGCCTGTCAGTTGCATACACAGGTGTGCCAAGATCATTGGTTCAAAGTGCCAAGCCTAAATATGAAAATGTATCTAAAGTATTACATTTATCTTCTTGGGACTGCATTGCACCTGGGCCATATTTTAGACTATCATCAAATGTCTGGAAAAAGATGTCAATTCAGCCACGATCCAACTGTCCGAGGACATCAAAATCCAAGCGGTAATTAAGAAGAAAAAGACCATATTGCAACATGACCTGGGAAGATGGAACTGAAGGCTACAAACAACAGACCTAGAAAACGTTGTATGTTTAATGAATACAGGGGTGGAAGGTTCTGCCAAAGGCAATATGTCACTGAAAGCTAATGGCCGATAGGCAAAATAAAAAGCATTCAGTGTAACACAAATGTAACAGGAAAACCCAGGACTTTTCTTTGATTAATATGGAAAAACTGCATTTAAGATAAGGTGATGGGAATGCTGCTCCACATAATTCTGTACCATTTGTAACATTGTGGTGGGCTCAGTGCTTGGAATTTTAGAAGGGTATTTAAAACTACTGGAGAAAATATAAAGGGCAACAAAAGTAATACAAGAATTATAGGATAAGACGTATGAGGAGAGACTTAGGGAGCTAAACTTATATAGCCTTGAAAAGGGAAGGCTCAGGGGGGCCTTGATCATAGTCTATAAATACCTTCTAGGTAATAATATAAATGAAGGAAGGGAATTCTCCAGTCTCCGAAGATAACAGGCCAAGGAGCAATGGCCTGAAGCTAAGGGAAGAAAAGTGTAGGCTAGATTCTAGGGGAAAGTTCTTAACTTTGGACTCATCTGCACTGGATGAATTTACTCAGTAAAAAACAATTTCCCCCCCACCTTCAATCACTTGAAATGTGGTTTCTCTCCACACGCAAGGACTTCCATTGATTTGTCAGGGGAGGTAATAATCATTGTGAGATCTCAGAATCTGGAGGGGTAACCAGCAATTACAAGCAAGTGTGGAGGGACCCACAGACGCAGTGGGCTGTCATTTTTGACAGCTACCAGTCCTTTCCCCATTTATATTACCTCACCTCAGCTAATGCCCTCACTCATGTCCACAACTAATAGACAACCTGCACTTCTACCAGGCAGGCAGCACAGTCCCTCAACAAAACACAGCATCACCAATTCTGGTGGACAGGTAGCTGTGTGTCTTCCTGAATACAACAGTGATAGATCTGTGCTTTCCCTACTTACAGTGCTTCTCTCCTACTTCTGGGCACACTCCATCAAATAAGATAAGAGCAAAAGGAACCCAAGCCACTTGCTACTCTGGTGGTTTCACTTAGTGGTTTGCCTTCCAGATGCAATATAAAAGACTTTTCTTTTTGGCCAAGCATTTGGCAGGTGGGGATAGGGTTGGTAGGGAATTGTATACATTTTAATGTATTTTTAGTTTTATACGGTTTTTACGTTGTAACCTGCCCTAAGGGTGGGATATAAATTTAAATAAATAAATAAATAAATAGTCTGCATAATTCAGAAGAATAAAAATGGAGAGAAATGGTTACAAAAGGAGACTCCGGATACATCTATTTCTAAGGGCTCGGTCTGACAGTTTAATAAAAAAACCTGGAAAAGTGGGGTTTGTGAAGAGATGGAGCCTTGCCTACATTAGTTAGGATCATTTTTCAAGGGAACACTCTGACGTACTATCAGTACTGCATCTTAAGAGAAGCAAGAGTCAGAATGACTCTCTAAAACCCTTGCAGACACTTGTATCAAGGGTCTCTCCTTTATTCTCTCTGACATTTGTGGTGGTGGCAGCCAGCAAGCCCTGTGGCACGTGGGGAAATATTGCAGACTCAGAGAGACATCTGTGTCCATCTAAGAAAGGATGACCGCAGGGGCCAGAAAAGCGACCTGAAACTCCTGACGTCACATTAGTTCCATCTCAGGCAGACAACAAAGGCAAAGTAAACCCACTGAGACAGCTATTTGGAGCCAAGGCACAGAAAGCCACGAAGTGGCAGCAGCTCATTATTAGATACTTCACAGAGCTTTCAAGACAAAGTATAAACCAAAGACTATATGGCATATTTAGGACTAGAAAAGAAGCCACAAGGGGTCTCAGAAGAGCAGTGAGTAAGCCAGGAGCTGCAGGACATAGGCATGGCCCCCTCTTTTCCAGGTATCCAACTGCTGTCCCCTTCATCCTAGAGGGTTGTAGGCCAGCCTGAATCCAAGTGCAACCTAGGTCTGGGTTGGGTCAGTTTCCACTTTCATGATAGGGCTGAGTTGGGTTGAGTAGTGGACCACGTGCATAAGACAAAAACACATCAGAATGGAGAGGGGATTCTGGAGCAGCAGCATGAAACATGACACTACCTCTCCACTTTCTGGTGTGTCTCACTTCCTGCAGACCATCACGATGCCAGTGCCACAGTATTCCATGAAGAAAAGGGCTACATTTGGGTTGTGCTGGGCCTTAAAAGAGCCTGGGTTCCCAGGCTCAATCCAGGACTGCTGTATTTGGTCAAACATATCTTGTAAGCCTTACAGCTGTTTTCCAGCCTAACCTGTGACACTCTGCTTAGCTTAGGTTGCCAATCTCTAGTCTAGGAGGAGAGATGACAGACAAATAAGTTCAGATATTCTCCCTCAGGAACTTCTAAGCCAGAAATGCTGTCTGAGGCTGAGCCAGCCCTAGGCCCCCATCTCATCTTTTCCAAAGCAAGCTCACTGTCATGCGCTGTTCTTATTTCTTTACAGTCATGTGCTCACTGTCCTTTGGGCTCCAACCTGCTAGCTGTTTTTTAGCCATCCAGCTGAAACTATGTGAGGGACAGAAGGGGATTTTAAGTAGGGGAAATTTAACTAGCCGTTTTGGAAACTGACTGGAGCATCTAGGCTAATGACAATGTGAAGAATAGTCGGGAATCCTAGGTGGTGAACAGAGAATTGATTTTCTGCTTTAACAGACACCTATCCTGATGCCTGATAGCAATGTACCGGTATGGTGGTTCTGTGCGGACTCAGACGAAAGCACCACCTACAAAATCCTCACCACTTCCCACCGTCCCGCAGTCTCCCATACATGCACTGACCAAGCTTCGTCCTGCCTCATTTCAGCATTAACCAACCCACTCTCCAAGCTGATATCGATAAAAAAAGAGCACTGGTGGGCCAAATAAGATTTGCCTGGCTAATACGCGGGAAATATCATCTATGGCTCATAATGCTAATATATTGTATAATTGAGAGTCAAAACATCTTTGCAAATACACATTTTTTAAAAAGTAAATTGCCTTATTTGTATGGTTCCAGGAGACTGGTTTTCCTTTGGGTAAACAGGATGCATTTGTAAAGCTTCCTGATTATGTGCAGTATTTAATTTGAAAGACCTGTAGCCATTTTGATCTCCAAGGAAAAAGACCATACATGTTTCATTACTTTAAAGTTTTATCTAATGATCTACTGGGAAGCAGACCAACTGTGCTATTAAAGAACAGCCACCAGCCAAATTTGGCCCATGGGCCAAAGGTTTCCCATCCCCATGTGTAAATGTATCTTTCAACTTCATGAGGAGGCTGCGGCCTTTTCTTTCTGTTTCGGATCTAGCCACCATCATCCATGCTTTCATGACCATGACGCTGGATTATTGCAATGCGCTCTACATGGGGCTCTACATAGGGCTCTACATGGGGCTGCCCTTGATGACTGTTCAGAAGCTGCAGCGACTCACCTCCTTTCACGGACAAGTTGCTGGGAGCACATTACACCAGTGCTCCTAGGTGTGCACTGGCTCCCTATAGCTTTCTGGGCACAACTCAATGTGCTGGTTTTGACCTTTAAAGCCCTGAACAATCTGGGCCCCAAGTATCTAAAAGACCACCTGTCCTTCCATGCTCCATCGTGGCCCCTGTGGGTACCCGTCTGTTAGCTTTGCACATTACGACAAAGGCTCGCGGGGGCATTCTCAGTTGCTGCTCCAGTGCTTGGGAACTCCCTTCCCCTGGAGGTTTGTTTAAGCCTGGACCTGAGCGCCTTCCGGAGGTGGTGTAAGATCTTTTGATTGGAAAAGGCATTCGGCGGGCAGGGATAGGGGATTGAGGTGAGGTGATGGGTGGTTTTAGGGTAGGGATGTGAGAGGAGGTTGGATGGGGAGGTGGTATTGGGTGGGTTTTATGGGTTTTTAAGGTTTTTTAAAAAAAAAAATAGTTTTAACTGTTTTTTATGTATTGTAAGCTGCCTTGAGTCACTGGGAAGGGTGGCATATACATTCAAATAAATAAGTAAAATAAATGGCTTCATCCTCCTACATTTGTATATGTTATTAATTATTATTATTATTATTATTATTATTATTTTATTTTATTTATTATAAGCATTTATATAGTGTCAGTGATGTACCTGGTGCTTTACAGAAAACAAGATAGACATGGTCCCTCAAAAACATTTCATAAATACCCATCTCTATAAAAAGAGGATCTGTACTTACCCTTACAAAAAGATTGCTACTATCTGTCACAACTGGATGTTGGCTGTTAGGCAGGCTTAATATTTTTGTTCTTTTCCAGCTGGGAATCACTCCAAGGATCTCACACCCTTCAGCAGAACTGACTTATCCATGCAGACAGTAACAGCGAGGATGTCTAATGATCCAAGAAGCAGCTTCCACAATATGCGGTCACCTTCTGGTCTACTCAGAAAGGGGAGCAGTCCCAGACAAGGCAGCATGGACAAAGCCAGTCTTTCCATGCAAGAAACAGTGGCGAGGTTTCCCTCCTTGCCAAAGCTGGCAGCAACAGGAGAGAAGATCACTCTTTCTAAGCTGGACTTGAATGATGCACTCTCTGGGTTTTCATTGTTTGAGAGAAGGCAGAAGGGAACGCTTGAAACAGCTTGGGAAGAGAAGCAAATCCCATCTCTACCGCAGATTAGGCCTGAGGAATTTCTCAGCTGCAGGTGAGAAAATGTTTGAGAACAACAAAGGGAACTTACCCATGGCTTGTTACAGTTATAATGGGCATCATTACAAAATCATCTCCTAACAGCTAGAGCACAGTGGTATCTGATCTGGTGTATCTTCTGTAGCTATCAAGTATGTTAATTGTTGGCACACAACCTTCCAGTGGTGACTACTACAGAGATGGGTCTGCAACACATAAAAAGAAGTGAATGAATAATAATTGTAGGAGGTTCCTTACCTGTGAGGAAGTAAACTCACTAAGACAGCTATTTGGAGCCAAGACACAGAAAACCACAAAGTGACAGTAGTTCACTATTACTTCACAAAGGTATTAGATACTATTCTATTAGATACTAAAACGTACTATCAGATACTTCAAAAAGAAGCAAATGAATAATAATTGTAAGAGATTCCTTACCTGTGAGGAAGTAAATGCACTTAGGTGAGTAGAACTTCCTGAAGTATTTGTAACGTCAGAGGAAATTGATGAGAGAAAATAAGCAAACATACAGTGCAACCAACTTTATCCTAAAAATTCAGTGTGTTAGCCTTCACAACGTATTGCTGGGTCAGGAATGTCTTATTACATTAATAGGAGATACAGACACCTGTAAACAAAGTCATTTGTGAGGACAATTGTTCAAACCTACACTGCAGGAACCTGCACTGCAAGACAGACATGTTGGTGTCCAAAATTCTCTAACACAACTACCTGTGAGGGCTGCTTTTGCAGGAGGGGCAGGGTAGAAATCTATTGAAATAAAATGAAATAAATAAATAAACTAAAATTCCCTAATAAAAAAACCTCAGGGTTATAATGATAGTTAAGGCTCTTGCAAATTCAATCATGCAATAAAAACAATGGAAATTGCAAGTTAAGGCTCCTGTCCTGTCTTATGTGCCATGTAAGCAGTAAAGACATTGTACAGTCTCACATATTGTGCTCACTTACAACTTAGGCTCCATGCACCCACACTTAGCCTTTGTCTTTCTGCCCCAATCCTTTTCCTCTGCAGGTTGGGGGCAACACTGAAGCTGGGGACAGGAGGGCGTGAGCTGGCCCCTCACTCCCTCCTTTCCCTCTATCCTTTCCTTTGGGTTGGGGAGAATGGGACGGCTGAGCACACTGACTACACTGAAGCTATGTACAGTGGTATACAAATGTTTCATAAAAACATTTAGTTGGTTACATATTGTAATGAATAAAATGGAATGGCAATTGGAAGGAATGGAGGCAACAGCAGTGCCAATTTCTAAATAAATGTGATTGTCATTGCAACATCAAATTAAGTAACCAAAGAATACAACACAACTGCAAATTGGGAGTACAGAGGGAAGACAACGGAGTGTTATTAATTATTATTATTATTATTATTAAATTTTTATCCCACCCCTCCTGCCTCTGGCAGCCCGGGGCAGCGAACAACATATATAAAATGCAATTCAGAAAATTAATAAAGCATCTATATAAAACATAAAACAAATAATAATAAAATATTAATATATAATCTACAACTGAGAAAAATAAACTCCCCCCTCCCTACCCCTCTCCCTCGCCAAACGCCTGACAGAACAGCCAGGGCTTACAATCATGCCAGAAGGAGGCAAGGCTCTAAGTCAATCGGACCCCCTTGGTGAGGGAGTTCCACAGCCTGGGGGCAACCACCGAAAAATCCCTATAATCAGTGGCTACCCACCACGTCCGAGGGCCCTCCAAAAAGGTACTCCAGACGACCGCAGGGGCCGATCAGCAGCACGGGGATTGAGGCAGTCCCACAGGTACACAGGGCCTAGGCTGTGAAGGGCTTTATAGGTCAACACCAGCACCTTGAATTTGGTCTGGTAGACTACTGGCAGTCAGTGCAGCACCCGGAGCACCGGTGTCATGTGCTCCCTGCGCCCCGTTCCCGTAAGCAAACGGGCTGCCGCAGTCTGCATCAGCTGCAGCCTCTGGACCAGAATCAAGGGCAGCCCCACGCAGAGCACCTTGCAATAGTCTAGTCTGAAGGCACCAGTGATGAAGGCACCAGACGAACTAAGTGAAACTTGGAAATACAGGAAAGAATACAAAGAATTTGCAGGAGGAAGTAAGCGGGTGGAATGACAAGAGGAATTAGAAATATTTAAACATTTCTGAGTGAAATAAATCATTTGGAAGACTGATGGGATACCTGTGGGAGCACTTGTATCATTGTAGTCACTTACCATAGCTGACTTCCTATTCTTTGACACCCTATAGCCTCCCTCCCTGTTATTCCACTTCCTGTCCTGTTTGTTTGTTTTTTGTCATTCCACACAAGGACCTTTACTCTTGTTCCATATGAAACTGACAGAGAGATGTATTTCCCAGGACTTTGGAATTCTGTGTGAGGGGTGTGGGGGCTAGAGGGTTAGAAGGGGCAACTCGGACCCAGGATCCCTGGGTTGTCTGTTACAATGTGAGAGCAGGGGAAACAGATCAGTCTGGAAACCAGGAGCACGATCCAGCTTGGCCCCCCGCTGGCGCAAGGGGCCCTGTGCTGGTGGAGGGGTTGAGATATCACAGGTGGCCTGGAGCGGGGAGATGCCGCTGCCAGCAGAAGCAGAGTTTCTGCCGACCCATGACCACACCCCCTCAGTAAGAGAGGGAGCCATGCCCCCTGCACCAGCGGTATAGCAGGGAGCACTGCCCTTTCACAGAGTTCACAACCCCAGAGTAGGCTCCCCAGGACTGCTGGACACCCCAAAGGGGTTTACCCCCATGGGGAAGCCCACTACCACCCCGCTAACGGGCCGGCTGCACTGGTGGGGATGTAGTTCTGCTCTGAGAAGGCATACAGCGGTCACAGCCATAGGGAAATGGGCACCAACTGCTCCCCTGAACCTCTGCAGCTGCTGAACACCGGCCCAGCCAGCCCCCAAACCCCACCCACAGCCTCGATTGTGAGAGCTCTGGACAGTTCTCTATGAGATCCAGCTCCAGTCCTGGCACCATGGCACATAGGTATGGAGGGGGCGGGGGGAACAGGGTTCCATGGGGAACCATCATGGGCACTCGCGATTGAGGCTGTGTCACTGTACTGGTTAAACGAGAGGGTTTGGAGCCATTACTTGGCTGGGAAAGGAGAAGATGAAGGGTCAGCTCATGCCGTCCTGTCCCCAGCTTCAGTGTTGCCCCCAACCTGGCGAGGAAGAGGATTTGGGCTGAAAGATGAAGGCAAAGTGTGGGTGCATGGAGCCTAAGTTGTAAATGAGCATATGTACGATGTCTTTTACTGCTTACATGGCACAGAAGTTAAGGCAGGAGCCTTAGCTTGCAATTTCCATTGTTTTTATTGCATGATTGAATTTGCAAGAGCCTTAACTATCATTGTAAACCAAAGGTTTTTGATTATGGAATTTAGTAAGGTTTTTGGTTAGCAAAAGTGACTGTCACAAAATGTCGTATGTCCCCAGCTGCAGAGGAAAGCTTTCATTTATGCCTTCACCACATGGTCTAAAGCAGGGGTTCCCATTCTGTGGATTAGGATACTACAGAGGGGGTAGGTGGAGGTGATCACATGATCTACAGAAAGCTGTGTAATCCCAACTGAGATTGGACTTCATGCACCTAAAGCCATTCCCTTCCCCACCCAGTGGGAAGCTGCCTGAATAACATTATTAAAGGAAGACCATTTCACTTGTACCTCTGTGCAGAGAACTTCAATACACAGGACAGACAGACACACCGATCTGCCTGTCGCTCTCAGCAGGCTTGGGCTCTCCAACTCCTTAGGTGGGGGAAGCAGGTAGAAGCTGCCCTGCCCTGCCCTGCCCTGCCCTGGAAGTCTCCTTACTACAGGGATCCGTGGGGGACAGGTGACACTGGCAGCCGCTGCTGCCTGCAGAGCCTGGCAGTGTGTGCTCGAGTTGAAGGGAGCATGGCAGAGGCTGCACCCAGCTGGGAACTTCCTCACCAGTCTCTCTGGTTGTCCGTTCATCACTTCTAACTGGTTTTATTTCACACACACACACACATACACACACACACACTTTGTTTGTGTGTCTTGTTCTGGGAGAAGAAAGAAGATGGGGGGACGTTCTGGGAGAGGACAGAAGATAGGGGGCAACAGCTGGAATCAAGCAGCAAGATGAAGTGAGGGAGGTGGCTAATAGAGAACTAATCGAGGCGCTACCGCACGGCCATGTCAATTTCAATGCAACTGGCTGTGTACAGCCACGTCAGTTTCAATGCAGCTGTCTTTGTATAAACATGTCAGTTTCAATCAATGCGACTCTGCCACTTTTCCTTGTTGGGAGGGAAAGATCCCTACCGCTGCCGACTGCAGCAGGGGAGCAAATGCCACCCTGCAGTGCACGGCTCAACTGAATTTAATAAAATGCACCGCACACGAAGATTTTCCCTATACTTTCAATAACTTTGCTAGCATAATCAGGTGAAATGCACAGAACAGACACGATGATTATCCAACGGTACCAAGAGCATGGCAATGTGCATGCGCAACTTAAAGAGTCCCTTCTGAACTTTAAACTTGTTTTTTATTAAAAAAGGAACCTTTTCAGATTCCCCAAATCAACAGCGATTGCTCCAGATAAGTTTGCTTTTTCCAAGCAAGCAATGTTCATGCAGACCCCCAATTATAAGAGAAATCCCCAGCAAAAGTTTTCAATAAGTCCCAGTGGGAAAGTCAGTGGCTGAAAACCACCATGTTACAGATAGGCAGAGATACAATGGGAACTCGGTCTCACCTTAACTAACGGAGGCGCGATTCAGCCTCCATAACTTTGGGGCTGGAGAAGAATTTGGTGTGGTCACTGTTCTCTGAATACAACACTGGTATTTAAGGTGCTGCATCCACTCTGCATGTGCAAAACGATACCTGCAATTTCAGTGGTTTCCATGGGTAGTCCTTTCTGTAAGTATAACGCTACACAACATGCATCTGCGATGGCAAACCTTATCTGCGGCATAATTGCCTACTGGAGGAGTGGTTATGCGCTGGAAGAAGAGACATTAATTTGCAAAGGAACAGCAGACTTCGGAGGGGCAGTAAACTCCCCTCCGGCAGAGGCCCAGTTGGCTCCGGACCTCCCTTCCTTTCGATGTAGATGCAAGACCTGGCTATTCCGCCAGGCATTTGGTGAGGGAGATGGGTAAGAGGTTGATTATTCCACCCAGTTTTAATTGAATTTTAATGTATTGTTTTAAGCTATTTTTATTGGTGTATTTGTGTTTTGATTGTTAGCTGCCTTGAGCTGCTGGGAGCAGAAGAGGCGAGAGATAAATATTTTAATAAATAATAAATATAAATAAATATTCCTATCTCTACACCTCCCAGCTCCGGCTGACTGAGCTTGGGAGGGAGGAACTCTAAAAATGATGGTGGTTCTTCCCTCTGCCGCCAATAGGAATTCTGATTGGTGGCTCGGTGGCTGAGTCATGAATCAGAATGCTTATTGCTGGAAGTTGGGTGAAGCCTCCATTTTTTCTGTTGCTGTCAGAGTCCTAATTATACACTTTGCCAAACAGCAGTCAAACATCTATAACAGGGTGGGGAACCTCTAGCCAATGGGCCAAATCTGGGCAGTTGCTGGGGTTGTTTTCGGCCCTTTTCTAATTCCTTGATCTAGCCTCCAGTCCCTACCTCCTGGCACTGAAAGAGTTGACACCAGGGATGTGCGCAAAGATGAGGACATGCATTCAAGGACAGGGATTGATCTATGCACCTTTCCTTCCCCATCCTGAGTACTCTCTTTAAGCAACCCCTCCCATTCACTCCTAACCAGCATGCTGAACTAGTACGAATTTTCGAAGTGGCCCACGGGAGGGAAAAGTCTTCCCACCCTGATCTAGACTAAACCTAAGCAAAGTGTGGAAACGTTAATAAAAAATAGGTTGAGTATAAATACTTGGCATTGTATTTATTGCTTAGGCTTCCTACAGAAGACCCAATTCTAATCTTTGCCTACAACATATAGATAACCCGTCCCCGTCCCCCAAGAAACAACCCAAAAGGGGGCATCCAAGAAAGTGCTAGGCCCTAAAGTTACGTAATTTAACAGGTGGTGTACTTTTTAAAGCAAGGAGTATTCCTGAGCTCCCATTGACTTGATGTAGGGACCTCAAGAAAGATATATGCCTCTGCAGTTAGACACCAAGACTGCGTTCTCACCTGCAGCAGCAGTGGCGGCAGCAGAAGGGGCGAGGGAAGACATGGCAGCGCGGAGGAGCCGGCCTATGGGAAAAGAGCCAGTGCGAATGGGGATCTGCCGTGGCTTCTCTCGCACATGTCGGGGTGCAAAATCCTGCCCTGACATGCACAAGAGAAGCCACGGCAGATTCCCGTTCAGACCGGCTCTTTTCCCATCGGCCAACTCCTCCATGCTGCCGTGTCTTCCCTTGCCCCTCCCGCTGCTGCCACCGCCACCGCAGGTGAGAACACAGCCCTAATTGGAAATTTATGCCCATAATGCATTAAGAATAAAAATATCTTATTAGTCTCTCAATTTGTTCATTTTTGCACAGGTACCTGCGTTTGTCACAGAGCAACATAGACACTTTGCTAAAGCAGTGCAACGAATCAGGAATTAATATAGACATTCATCCGCATATGAAAGAATCTGAAATCGACATCAGCAAAGTTCTCTCTTCGAACTCCATTACATTGTCATAGAAGCTGAAGTTCTCCCTAATTTGAGTGTCATTAGATCAGCCAGTAATTATCTGGAGGCATAACATCATGTTAAATGGATTCCATCTGTCTTGATCCTTCAAAGGCTCTCAAGTTTCGAGTTTTTAAAAATAGTGCGTCAGGACTTAGTGCTTTATCACAGAGTAGTAATAATTGGGGCGAGGGGATGATAAAAGCTTGGTAAGCAATAATGATTTTTGTGTGAGCCAATTTATATTTGCATGGTTTTTCTTTAAAAAATAATTGAAAAGAAAATAAATGCTTAGAACGGACCAAAAAGTCAAAGTTCAAATAACCGAAAATGATTCCCTTGTGGTAAACGTTGCAATTCTATTCACCCACATCTACTTTGGTCGCATTGCAACTGGCCAGCATTCATCTCCTTGTCAATTTTACAGTCTTAAAAACAACACTGGCAACTCCTCTCTTTGAAAAATACATTAGTCATAAATAAAATTGTATTAGCAATGTTGAGCCATAAGAGGGAACCCTAAAGATAACTGAACTAATCCAGCCACCTTTGTTAGGCTACGCCATATATTAACAAAAGCAGCAAGACAAGCTTGCAGCCAGATAAGTAATGTACAGAATGCATGCAGCTGCCATTGCTTTAAATTTCAGGATTAGCCATAATAAGACTAAGAAACTATCACTTTTTGTAGCTTCCTCATAAAATGGGTTTAAGCTTCTGTTACACAGTATAATCGGTCCAGTGTCTCTTTATTTGGCCTGTAGCTATGACATTGCTATGGTGGTGGAAGGAAGGAGGGCAGACTGCATGACAAGGGGGTAGTCTTCCAACTAAGGGTATTTTCAGACGTTACGTGGGCCTTTGGCCCCGTACCGGCACCACCGGCTTCGTTCCCCGCCGGGGTCACCCCGTAACGGCACAACAGACGTGCCGGGGGGATCCCGGCAGGGAAAGTGGGAGGGGCCGGGGCCGCGCGGCGCAACGTGTGGCCGCA
>QEPC01009579.1:2096998-2123534 GCA_003113815.1 Sphenodon punctatus
GCCTTTCCCCTCGTGGTGTCCTTAACTCGTTTCTCCCCATCGTCTCTGTGGATCTTGGAACCTCTCCAGCCCCTCCTTCTTTGAACCCTTCTCTTTCTCCTTCCTGTAGCCTCGATGATGAGCCGTGCACTCTGAGGCCGGGTTCCCTGGCTGGTAAGACGAGAATTGTCTCAAAACACCGAAGAGACCGGCTGAGAGGTTTTCCCTTCTTGATAACCTTTCTTATCTGGGTTCCCTGGGCCCTTCCTCCTGCTGTCTTCTAGTCCTAGATCACCTCACCCCTATTTCCCTACTAGTGTAGGTCCCTTCTCCCCTCCTCCCCTGACAGGTGAGTTCACAATTTTCACCAATATTTTAACGTTTTAGTGGGAGAAAATGCTTGAATAAAATTGCAGAACAACAGTGATAAAATCAGGGTTTAATGATTAATCTGACTTGGGTGATATTTGACATGATCACTAAAAGTAGATGCCTGAAATGAAGGGCTGAATTGTTGTATTATCCTGACAATTATCCTTTAAAGAAACGAAGTTCTTAGCTGTTGACTATTACTGGGAGTAATAGAGACTGCTGGAAAAGCAAGACTAAGGGTGGGATCTTACTGAGGGCAAGTAATAAGTAAACAGGGGTTGCTTGGACTGTGGGATTATACTGGGTACAAAGGGTGCTGTCTGACCCTGGGAACCAACAACAGGGGCATGAGGAACCACTGAGAGTGGGGCATTTTATACAGAGAGACTTAACTGGTGGAGGATTGTGTAGACACTTGCAGCTAATTCCCAAGGAGGCTGCTGGGCAAGGGGCCCTGATCCTGTGAGCACTTAAGGTGGGCAAACTCAACTCTGTTACATGGTGCATCACACAAATTCAGTGATACAAACGCTGCACTATAAAATGGCACAAAGCCAATTTGTGCATTTTATTTACTCTAAAGTGCCCTAAAGCCAAAGGGCACTGCAGTGTCAATTCACATAGAAACCTCATCCCCTGAGCTTCCCCAAAGCGCCTGGTGAACTTATGACAGTTTCACTGTATCCACCGATGTATAGTAACGGGATACAGCAGGTCCAAACGAATATGTCAAGCATCATGGTCTCTTAAACAACCAAGATTAGCAATCCTCTTTCATGGTTCTGTATTGCTGTGCACACCATTGTGTCCCAGCTCCAAAGGAGATGCAAACTGGCAAATCATCATATTTCCTGAGTCATATTCCAAGCCATGCACCTTAGAATTTCAACGCTTTCCATGAGCTTCTTATGCCAGTGTTTAAAACCCATTGTAGTAGAGCAATACTTGTTTCCTACATTTGAAATGTTAGTTCTTTTCAAAAGTGCTTTATTCCATCTTCCACGCCCACTGTAAATCATTGGTCCGAGGTTTGTGACCTGTTAATGCTTCTATAATATTTTCCATTTTCCTCCAAAAACCTATCCTGTCCAAGGGGTAATTTAGCCAGCCTGAGGAGGAAAGGAAGGGGGGAGGGGAAATCTCAATTACTCTTTTTGGTTTTGTTCTTTACTTGCTAAAAATGTTATTTGTTAGTCATTTCTCCTCTTCTATAGGGTGTAAATATAGATATTACTTGTTTAAACCACATGGCAAAAGGCTTTTGAAAAAGCAGTGTTACCTCCCTCTCTGCCCCACGCCCCCTTTACATTTCTAGTGTATTACCCCCTAGAGAAGCCAAAGCTTTTACTAGCTTGGGAGTCATATTCTTCTGAGTTTGGTTAACTACCCACTAAATCACAGGATTTTCAAAGATCTCTCCATTATTTCCTGTGCTATTATCTCAAGCATCCCTTCTGTGGGCATTAAAGACACTTTCTACTTAAATTATTATGTTTAAGATTTATTTTCAAAATAGAGACTGTCAAAAGAATTTTTCAAAAGACATCATCAATAATGGAGTAAATAAAACCTCTGTAGCGGTTTATGGATTCGCTTTAAACAGTATCAAAGAATCATTAACACAAATTTGGTACAAACTAGCTTTACTAGATGGAAAATAGCTTCTATCCTTAAATCAATCAAAAATGAACATTGTTCTTTTAGAGAAATTCTGGTCAACTTGCAAAGTCAGATAGCAACAAAGCATGTGAACAGAAATCAACACTAAAACAGAATGGGAGCAATATGAACATTTCTATTTGAGAAATGTATGTAGCTGAAACATATGCATTTTCATATTTGTAAATACCATTTGCGTATTTGGTCACACAGCTGAATATTAGAATTATCTTTGCTCTAGATGTGAAATGTGCATATTAATTTAATTTAGTCATTTTGCTTCCTTGTTGTCTTCATTGAGCTTTTTTAGATAGACACCAGCTCTGCCCCCCACCACCACCACGTTGACCATCCATAAAAAGGCGGGTCACCCTGGGGTGAGGGGGCGCAGGCACAGCCTCTCCTGGCCAACTCTGCTTGTGGTGCTCCAGAACATCCCAGAGACCGCATGCAGAGCGGGCCAACCAAACCTGGGGTTGGGGCAGAGCAGCAGTCTGTCTGCTCACAGATGGGTCGCTGCATCTCTGCTTAAGGCCAGGGCTGCCCTAACTTCAGGAGGCAGCCTAGAGCAGCTGGCAATCTGCCCACAGCTCTATGGTGCGGGAGGGGGCGGGGACACCACAGCCAGCACCGACTCACATGCGGCCACTCCTGGGTCCATTAAAAACACCCATTCTTTCATGTTTGTTTATTCATTATCTGGTACTTCATTCACCTTGAAAGTATTTGCCATTTAGTACTAAGTAGTATAGACGTAGTGCGGAATAAAGCTAAGTATTACCAAAGTAAATGAAGTACTGGATACTCAATATAGCAAATACCAAACAACAAAGTAAACAAAAGAATCAAAATTACCAAAATGTATCACTCCCTACTTGCTTCATAGACACTGAAACAAATACACCAATTGTGATACATTTGATATTTGTTCCAAATAGTCATTTCAGCTGTAGAAACTAATAACTGCAATCTGTGATCGTTTTTTATTAATTTATTATTATTATTATTATTATTATTATTATACCATTCTGCCACACATACATTCTAGAACATCTGTATGTGTTATATGCTATAGTATCTCTCTCACCATTTTACTTGTCACTGCTACAGCCATTGCCCTAGCATAGGAATGTCAACTTCCTTGCTTATTTATTTAGCATGGCAGATCAAGAATTCTCTGTGCTACGCTACAGGTAGTTACGATCTTTATTTTAAAAGTAAGTATACATGATCAGAATAAGGCAAGGGAAAGATGAGGTTTACAGTAATCCATTTAAACTGTAATTGATTTAGCCAAATTCTTTCAACTACGTCACCACCTCAGAGATTTCCTGGTGCTTTGGAGAGGTTACAATTTTACCTGTAGTGATGCAAAAGCATGTTTCATGGGGTGATACATGATGAATTCTATGGTGCTTCCTCGGCAAAATGATGTGTAGATCTTGCAAAACCGTGACCCAAAAAGGTAGTCCGAAGTAGGAATGAGACCACTTATGAATCTGATTGGTCATTGTGACAAAAATAGCTAGTGCAAACATAAAGCACTCCCAAGCATATGTATCATATATAGATTCTGTAAAGAGAAAAACAAGACAAAATTTCTGGGTACGGAGCCATACAAATCCTGTTCAAATGCAAACTGCATGAAAAAACTGTATGTTACATCACCCAATAATACAAAAGAGATGGTAATAAAAACAGAATGAAACAGACTTCTAGAGCTTCTATTAAACCAACGTTCCAAACATTTTGCCTGAGTGGCCTCATTTTGAGGCTTAAACATAATTCCATTACTAGTCCAGATAAAAAGTTTACAAAGTATAACAAATAACAGTGAGACTTGTGGTCCACAGATGGTACAACTCCACTGGAGTCGCAATCCACAGCTCAGGAATTTGTGCATTAAACTATTGTTTTGATACATAAACAATCAGGTTTCCTAAACAGGCATAACTCACAGACCTACACAAACAGCAATACCATCTTAGTTTGGGGATTTGGGTCTTAAGACCCTACATGTAGTGTTACAGCAGTATCAAACTCTGCTCTCCAGGTCGTACAAGTAATTTTATGCAAAATACCTGCCAAGCTGCATACAACTTACCCTCTCACCATAAACACAAAGTTTTGTTTGTTTTTTTAAAAATGCCCACACACACACAAGTCCTTTACAGCCAAAACAGCTGGGAGGACAAATGTGAAAGTTGGCATGGAAACAGGTCTCTTGCAGAGATATATCTAAATATTCCAGTGGAAAAGGGTTTCAGTTTGACTGAGCAGCCCATTGAAACAATCAGCTGATTTTGCATCATGTTTTTGCTACGCTCCTAAAAAGGCAAATATGGGTGCTGTGTCTGCAGCAAGCCCCCAGTACAACCAAACTGCTATGCACAAAGGGGAGGAAGGGACAAATTACATGAAAAGGTGTCTTTAGATGAACGTGGGGGTGCTCACCCATGGACCTATTCTGGGAGTGCACCCCCATGTCTGCCTGATTGCAGAGCTCCACATGGGTCCATTTTAATTGGACTCAATTAATTGGCCATGAGGGTGAACCGCCCACAGTTCACCCTCATGGCACTCCCCTCCCTTACACCATAGAGCATTGGGTGGATCAGCCACCACTCTAGGCTACTGCTCGCAGCTCTATGGTGTTGCCTGAGGTAACCCCCAGCCAGGAATGGAGCTGCAGCAGCTGTCCGCTGAGTACAGGGACCACAGCTTCACCTCTGGACGGTGCCCCAGGTTCGGGCAGCTCGCACCACAAGCAGGGCTGGAGTGGAGCAGGCCTACGCATCTGGCGGGCCACCTTTACGCGGACGGTCCACCCAGGTGTGAGGTGGAACAAAGCCGTGGGGGTGATGTGTGTAAAAGCACCCAAAGTTGCATAGGGTGCACAGATTCCCATTTGACACCATTTCCATGGGCAGATGTGTACGTACTCCATGTAAGCTACTTTGGCCTCTGAGCATCATGCAGGGGACTCCAGAACTGCTTCTCAGCATGGTGGAGACTGGGACAGAAACAACTGATGAAAGGGATTGTTTGGGTTTGCTTCCTCATGTATCTCAGGCCACTCTCTGGGGTCCACTTCTTAACTGGAGTCCACAGGAAAGGAAGAGGTCTCGCCTCTGAAAAACTCAATGCTTTGTCCCTGGAACCGGTCTAGACTTGTGAGGATCCACATTCAGGTGGCTCAGGGAAACACGTACCATGGGAACTGTGACTCTCAATGCTGCCAAATCACCAACAAGCCTAGGAAGCAAAGGAGCTCTAATTTCTGTTGCCATACCTTCCATTCTCTGCTTTGCACAATCCACATTCATTGAAACTTTTATTCTGGCTATTCCATACTCCTAAAGAATCCATGTAATACTGAAGACACAAATTTGCACACAGGCCACCATTAAAAACTACCCCGATCCAATATCTAGGACGCAGACCTTTTTCTTAGGCCAGGAAATAGCTCATGTAACACTGCGTTAGGTGCTTGCTATTCATTGGTGACCACTGTTAAGTACGTGTATAGTGGGTGGTCACACTCCTACTATTGTAGGAGCTGTAGATTTGAACTCTCGTGTACACTATCTTGTTAGCTGTTGTTCTTTTGTACCGCCACCAGATGGAGCTCAAGAATAGCTGAAATAGTCTATTATACATGTATCATCTATAAATGGGCAGCAGACACACTCAATTTTCAGATATACTCTATTTGGCTTGCACTCTTATTTTTCCTACCTAACAACAATTCAATTTTAAAAAAAACAAAAAAAACTACCATCCTGATCCATTAAGGACTCAGATATTCTTGATAGCTAGTTCTCATTTTCCATGTCCAGTTTAGATTAATAGGAGGAGCAGACAGGCTGTTCAAGAATGAAAGTGTCAGTTTGATAACAGACATCCACCTTGCTGGGATTTGTATCGTGCACACAGAATCTCATTACACAGTAGGAAAGCATGGGAACCCTTTCAAACACTCGCCTGCCGGTGCTTTGTCCAGCTTTCCGGAGGAGCCCGAACAGCAGAATAAGGGGTATACGCCCTGAATGGAGGTGGGCATCAATTACAAACCATCCAAAATGACTCTTGCTTTACAAAAAAAATGAAAAATAGAAAAGTGGAGACCATCATGAAAACAAAGAAAGTGAAACTGAGTAAGGGACATCCCCTATTGCTATCACCTATGTCATGCTTTCGGGAGCTCTGACTTGCCACATTATCTTTTTTTGCCCCAGTTAATCGATGAGCTTCCATTTTAGTCACTCTAGTTTCTCCGGGCTGGTTTTCAAGGCAAGAGGACATTAGCCCGTTCTCCCAGCCAGCACCCCATGCCCTGCGTCAATCAGCAGCGTGCTGCGGATGGAAACGGTGGCGGCAGCGGCAGGAGCAGGGACCACTGGACGTCTGTTTGCTAGAGAGGTGCCAATGGCAGCCAAAGCCAGGAATAAAAAAACCCAGCACAAAATGGGAGATGAGATGACTGGCCCTCCAGACACTAAGCTGGAGTGGCAGGAGAGGAAAGCCACAATTAAGATGCATGCCTGTAAATCCATTCCATTATTAATAGTTTAGCGCCGTATTCAATATTTTTAAAAATTGAATTTCTGTGGCTTCAGCTTTGAAGACTCCAGGGGGCTTATCAGGCCTGGCTCCAGCAGAGCCTAATCCTGATACCGCAGCAAAAAGCTCCCCTTCTCCCCCTCACAGATCTCTGACTCAGGGGTCTGGCAGCACCCACGTGAGTCACATGCTCCCTATCACTGCAGCTCCCCATCAATAGTTCCCTGCAAATGTGAGCACAAGGGCATCTTCTCAGGCAGTGATTGACCCAGCAATTGATTACCCTTCAAGATAACACCAGCTTTTATATCAAATCTGAATGCGGAATGAGGAAGCCCTTTATGCAATCATAATAGCCACACAGGGGTAACACACGCTGCTTTCATGCTAGGATTTTCAAAAGTGGTTATTTAGGTTCCTTAAAATGAAGACTGGGTCATTTAGGAGAGCAAATAACGAATTCAAGGTCTAAATTCAAGTATCTCTTTTTTGAAGAAAAAAAATAACTTGGAGACAAAGTATATTAGATGATATCTTTTATCAGATCAATCTCTTTTGGCAAGGATGTGCAAACTTTCAAGCCACGCAGGGCCCTTCCTAAGGATTGTAAAAAGTTCTTTACAAGTCCAAGGAAGGACCTTGGGTGGCTCCAAAGCTTGCATAGCTTCGCAAACAGAAGCTGGACCAATAAAAGCTATCGGAGTTACTTTGTTTCCAATCTCTTACTTTTGAAGCAACATATCAAACACTCTCTCTCTCTAGACCAGGGGTGGGGAACCTTAGGACCATGGGCAAAATGCGGACCATGGCTAGTTTTTACTTGGCCCCTTTCCAGTTCCTGCTCTGACCCCTGGATCCCGTTGCTACCCCAATGCACTGAAAGAATGAGTTCAGGGTAAGGGAGCAAAAATGAAGTCATGCAGACAATGATAGGGGACAGACTCCTAATCTGGAGCCTCCTCTTCCTCCTAAGCACCCCTGCCCCCAACTTCTATGCGGCCCTTGAAGCTTGTCCTAATTTTCAAAGTGCCCACTGAGAGGGAAAAGGTCCCCACCCCTGCTCTAGACGTTAAAAATCTTGGCCCACGACTACACAGTTTTGGAGACGTGGGAATGGTTCCCATGAAATGGTACCCCCAGTTAAAGTGTGAACATCTTCCGGGGTAAAACATACACAGATACAAGCACACAAAAGCCACCATGCTAAAGAGGATACAGCAGAAGTTCAAAAACTGGAAGTGAAGAACCCAAGTAGAGTTGGGATCCAGACTGATACTTGATATGCCTTGCCTTCCATGTTTAGGTTACTGTCTGGGTGGAAAGATTATATTGAAATCCCAAAGGGTAACGGGCAAAAAGTTTGGGAATTACAGCGCTACAGGCTTCTACGCAGCATTAGAAGCTTTCAGTATCCTTCTCTAGCAACTATACTAGTAATTGCCATCTTTTGACCAACTCTGCCAAAGTTGTCTTGCTTGGTAGTGCTTTATGTCTCAGCTATGGATGGAAGAGAATAGGTTTTCCCAGCTGCTGTTTAGGAAATCAATTACCTTTTTCAGCCAGCTGCTCAAACTTAGTCCCTGAAGGGGACTGTGCTAGCCGAATCCAGGGGTGGGTTCGGTCAAGTGCAGACTGTGCGACCACACAGGGACCCATATGCTAGTGGACCCCACGAATAACCTCAAAGTGACAATATGACTACGAGAAGCACTAGCGTAAAATATGGCCCATAGTACCTCAAACACGGGGGACCCAGCCTATGGAGGGCGTGCAGTGATGCAGGAGGGGGACCCTAGCACACGGGTCCCATGGACTAAGTGAGAAATAACGTACAGGCCCATAAGGCAGGGAACCCTATCCCCTGAAGTGGATGGAGAAAGTGGAATGTGTCTAGCAAACATAGGAACGGAGCGGGGTGGTGGGGGGAGCCATACTTTCATTTTGCATGGGGCTCGAACTTCCCTGGATCTGGCATTGGGTGCAAGCCACAGGGCGACAGACCTAGCCAGTACCCATCACACCCAAAGGCCACCAGGAAAGTCAGTCAGATAAAGGGTGCGTGCCACTGTTTCAGCCACCCAACATGAGGGCAAGCCAAGTGTTGTTTGTTCACTCAAACCCAGTAGTTAGCCATGGAGCAAGAATGGGTTTACAGGAGTTTGCCACGTGGAACACATCTGGGGAATTCCTCAGGAACAGCCAAAAACAGGCAATGGATTCAACATCTGGTCAATGACATCACTTTGCCACGCAGTATTGGTCACCCAGGGTACCATAGAAACATAGTTACCTTTAAATGTCACTCTAGTTTAGGGCTACCATACATGCCCTTTAATCCAGGATGCTTATGAAAAATACATGGTGCATGGCTGTGTTGCTTCCACTGCAACCCTGCACCATGTATTTTTCATAAGTGTCCTGGATTAAAGGGGACGTATGGCAACCCTATTCTAGTTCCAAGTCTTTATGATTAGTTACAGATGTGCCTAGATTTGCTTTGCACTTGCCAATCACAGCTTTTGGGCTTGCCACAATTTCACTTGCGGCTAATTATTCCCATTTATGGGCTTCCCCCTAGTGGTCAGAGTCCATAGGGTGGCAGCATATACATAGCATGGTAGCAAAAACACAGGACATCTCAGGTACATGGAACTCATTTGCCCTGTGGGCACCATAATGTGCAGACACACCCAGTGAGGCCAAACATCACATGGTTCTTGCACCATCATTTCTCACCTCCTTAGGGAAGACTGCATGTTAGGGTGGGGTGTCACGGAGGAACAAAGGGTCACACACGTGTAACATGTGCCTACATGTAGACTACAAGTCTGGTAAATATGTAAAGCAAAAGGTTCCACACATATGTAATGTTACAATTGAGAACTGTAAAACCCAAATCAGGACTGTGACACTTGACCAGGTTCCAGGAAATGGAAAGACAGTTTGTTGGTTTGCCCCAGACGGGTGACCAGAGACATTTATATGCTAATGCAGACAGCCATTGCCTACGTGCAAGAGACACAGAAAGCTGATAACAACAACAAAAGGAATTCTAGAAGCCTTGAGAAGATACGAGGAGTTTCCTCCTGGGGATATAAGGAGTTGTACCCCAGAGGGAAAGACGACTATTGGGAACTCACTCACCATCTTGCAGCCAGAAGGGCTGAGCTGAACCATGAACTGAGAGACAGGACTTTTCTCTCTAGCAACCCTAAGACTAAAGACCCAGTTGCTTACATCAAGAACTGAGAAGAACTTATGGACCTTTGTAGGGTAAGATGCTTATTTAGGAACTCAACCACTATAGATCAGGAATGCGTTATATTTACCTTTGATTTCTAGTAACCACTCTGTATCAACAATCTTGCTTATGTAATCAATAAACTAACTTCTTATCTTTATGAAGAAGTGTCTGTGTCTAACACTGGAACGCAAGTGAGCAACAAGAATTCTCAAGCTCTTGTGAACCCAGAGTCTATAAAGAGTAAAGAGTCTGTAAACGGGATCTTCTCGAGGCTGCTAGAATTCCTTTTGTTGTTGTTGTTATCAGCTTTCTGTGTCTCTTGCACGTAGGCAATGGCTGCCTGCATTAGCATATAAATGTCTCTGGTCACCCGTCTGGGGCGAATCAACAAACTGTCTTTCCATTTCCTGGAACCTGGTCAAGTGTCACAGTCCTGATTTGGGTTTTACAGTTCTCAATTGTAACATTACATACGTGTGGAACCTTTTGCTTTACATATTTACCAGACTTGTAGTCTACATGTAGGCCCGTGTTACACGTGTGTGACCGTATGTTCCTCCGTGACATGGGGTCAGAGTAGAGCGGCTGGGAGATATCTGGGGAAAACAAGCAAGAGAAATAGAGGAGAGGAGGGAATGGCAGACATCAATGGGAAAATGGCAAACAGAGGAAAGGGCAAGATGCTGCCGTATTGCATAGGAACCACACAGTGTTTCTTTAAAGAGCTTGTAAGTTATTGAGGACTGTTCACCTCTGCCTATGCGTAGAAGCTGTCAGGTACACAATTCCTTGTGAAATCTGCCCCTCCTGCTACTCGCAGTGAGCAGTGCATCAGCACCCCACATCATACACTACACTGATGACTCCAAATAGAGGAGTCCTGGGTCTGGCTTCCATCCACAATCATACATGCTTTCTCTGCTGCTCTGCTACAAAGAGGCTGGAGACCTGGTGGATGTTGTCAGCCAAGGACTTCCAAGCTGTGGCTTATGAGGGCGATACAGGGAGAAGCATGGCGGGGGGGGCAGGGGGGGAGATGTCTGCAGCGACGATGCTCGCTGGCTCTTCCGTGATGCCAGAACAGGACCTTGGAGATGGCCACAAATTAAAACCACCCCAGTGGCAGCTTTGTGTTATGCCTGGAATCCAGGGATGTCAGGAACCCTGAACACATTTGCCACCCCAGTTTCTGGCCTGCCCTGAGGCAATCCATTTTCTTTCAGACTAAGTTTACCAGACTGACCCCAGACATCCTATTGTTTTTAAATTGTGCAAACAGCTTTTCAGAACAGAAATATGCAGGGTGCCTGTCTCAAAGCACTGACATTATAACTACAGACAGAGCCACCATCAGTGCCTAAGCAGAATGGGATGGGGGTGCAGGTTGTAAACTGAGGAAGAGCTAAATCATGGTAATAAGACCTCCTTTGCCTCCATTCAATCACGTGCTGCTTATTTATGGCCACTAACATTCCACTTTTTAAAATTCTCTTCCTTGCTAAGTCAGAACTGAGTGCACAGGAAGAACAGGTGCACAGGAAGGATGGGCAGATGTGCAGATGGAAGGAGGAAACAGAACAGTTATTAAGGCTGGTGTCACCGATCAAGTGCTTAGAGAGCAGAGGAAATGCAAAAGGTCAGAGGGGCGGGGCAGAGCAGGGAAGAACAGAGTATGGCTTCAAATGAATGAGAGCAAGCAAAACTAAGATTACCAGAAAGAACTGGGGGGAAAGGTAAAATAAAGAGTATAAAAATCAGTTTAATAATGTATTATAGAGGAAAGTAGTGAAATGTAGCATTCCTACTGAACCTACTTCCACATTAATGTTAACCCAAACGTCACAGACGTTTTCCATTGTAGTATGAACAGATGCTTAATTGTGCACACTTAATGAACCATCATAAACAATGGAAGTTTCCACATGCTTGTAAGCAAGGTATTAGACTGTAAAGTGGCAGGGATAAATACAGAAACATCAGACTGAGTGGCATACTATGCTGCTTGTGACTGGGCCCAATAAAATTCATTTCAAAATTGGTTGTTCTGAATCCTTACCCCTTTCCCCGACTGGTAGTCTCTCTCCACCAAACTTACTTTAAAACTTGAGAGATCGTTGCTGCTTTGCATGAATCCCAGTCTGGACACAATAACGGGATCCGCCATAATTCTGCAAGTTCAAGGCCCACTACCTACATCTTGTTTTCAGATGCACATTTAAAAACTGCCATTCTGCCAAACTGTGTGGTGAGCTGGTTTTATTTAGGCAGGATCTTTCTTCAAACCTGGGATTTTTTGTGGGGAGGGAGGGGTAGTTTGTGTGTATCATGGACATCCTGTGCAAAATAAAGTATTGCGTGGACATGCCCAAGGAATTACATGAACTCAGTGTTGGATAATATGAGCACAGGCCTCAATTACAGCAGGTGGCCCCTAACTCTGGGCTCACCAATCATTGCCTTCGGCACCTCCTCCTAAGTGTGCCTTCTGCAGATGCTTAAGATAACAATGTAACAGGCCCTCTGGGCAGCCCTTGTGCCAAATATCAGCAAGTGGAACCATGGGCATTTGCTTGAATCTTTAAATTCAGGCAGGCGACCCATGCCTTGCCTGGAACATGGCCAGCCAGGCCGGCAGGTTCCCAGACTTAAAACAGGTCACACGATGTGGGGGATGCAGGGGACAGGCAGGGAACCTAGCCACAAAGCCACTAGCCACTGCCTGTCCCTGGCTAAATTAAGTAGCCCCCCATGTGTATTGTATCTATAGCTTTCTTAGCTGCCACTTTCAGTCCAGTCACGGTTCCCTGCCAGATATCCACCACAGAAAAGGGGGCAGGGAAGGGCTGTAAGGTTAGACCCCTGGCCCACTTTTCCCTCCAAACTGGAATGCCCAAATGCTCCTGCAAGGTGAATTGAAGGTTGCAAAGCCACATATCATTACTCCTGTGAGACAGGTGAACCCCATCCCTTCTAAATATCAGCTGATCACGAAAAAGTATTTTTGATGTTTGATGCAGCCGCCTATTCTTTTCACCGACTTGTTGATTTTGCTCCTTGCCTGCTCCATTTTTGCTGGGGCCTCTGCATGCTTCCACTATACAGAAACTTTGGGCCAATGCGCCTGCATGTTTGCCAGATCTCACTTTATTAGTTCTAATAGTTTGATACCCTTAAGAGTCCCTAGACATTCTCCCCCAGGTGAATCACTATTATGTCCAGAGGGCTGTGTCTAGCAGCCTTTGCAACAACCAAAACCCAGCCCAGCAGAAACCGTTTACACCAAACTCTGGCTCTCATGCCACACCCCAAATGGGTTCTAAAGTTGGATGTCGCTGCATGCCTGCTGGCCCAACAAAGAATGCTCTGGCCCGCTAATCCATATTGCAAATGGCTGGTGACCAGCTGTTAAGGAGAGAAACAATAGCCATGAATCCTCTCTCTAATGTCTACTCATGCCTGGATGTTCCTGATATAGGTCTGGTATGCCTCCGATTCCCATCTGCCCAGCTCCTTTATCCTGGCCACTGACAGGCCTATCAGAGCAGCTGTGGAGGTCACCCCTGCCCGAAAAGAGTGTGACCTGAATATCTCTGGGGCCAAACCTCCTCAACCCTAATCTGAAAACAGACACACATTGGAATTTTGTCAGCAGAGAAGTGTCACTATGTCTGAAAAAGGTGCCCTCCTCATTTCCTCGCATTGCTAAATATGCTCGCGCCGCGTTGAATGGACAGAGGGCCTTTTTAGACAAGCGGGATTTAAACCGCAGTTTAAACCTGTGGCTATGGGGCACCTCCGCGGGGGGGGCTTTAGACGCTCCTCCGTGAACCGGAAGTCACCCGGGCGCCATTAGAAACAGCGGCGCTGGGCGACTCCCGGGTGTTTTGAGATGCAGCATAGTACAGAGCTCGATTAGCGAGGGATTACTACGCACAAAATACCCACAAAACAAAAGATTTCAGAAAATACACAAACGGATAACTCTGTAGGGCCCACTACCCATATCTTGTTCTCCAATGCATTTTAAAACGCCGTTTTGATTAACTATGTGGTGAGCTGGTTTTATTTAGGCAGGGTCTTTCTTCAACCCTGGGTTTATTTGCAGGGGAGGAGGAGAAGTACGTGTATCATGAACATTCTGTGCAAAAGAAAGTGATTTCATGCAATATCAACAGAAAACTTGCAATTAGTATTATTTATTAAATTCAACATGCTCAGAGACACCAAACCCCAGACATGCCAAAAGAGTTTCCAATCTGAGATTTGGGAGGAGCACGGCTCCTCAGAGTTTATCCATCCTGCTTCCTTAAAAAGTTATCCATTTGCGTATTTTTCTGAAATCTTTTTGTTTTGTAAGGATTTGGCTGCAGAAGGACATTTTTGTCAAAGTGCCCTTGATCTGCATGTCCCCCCCCCCTCCCACTTCGTAAATGAGTCCTTCGTAGGAACTGAAGTGTCTGTTAAACCCAAAATACTTTTAAATAATATATTGAAAGACAAATTGTGACATGCACTTTAAGAAACGGTTACTCTGCATGTTTCCCAGCTTCTTCCTCCTTGATGCTCTCTGAAACGCTGTAGGTGGCATCCAATCAGAGAGACCGCCACTGAGGGCCGGGGAGAAGGACTGCAGTTTTTTTATTTTACACTCCAGCTAAGCACAGCAAATGTAAGGCAGTAAAGTGCACACAGAACAAATAATGAGTTGCACTAATTCACAGAAATTCATTTTTTGCCATCCCACACTGCTCCTTTTTCTATAGACCAGCACTTTGAAAGTTTCATTTTTATATATGTTATTTACTACAGGGGGGAGGGAACTAACTAAAAAGATTGCCATTTTTTATACTCGGAAAGGAAATCATTTTAAAGCAGACTGAGAACTGCTTTGGGTGCCTGACTGGTGCCTTCCCCTTCCTTCCCAGGTATTTAAAGCAAGCCCCTCCACCTGGAAGCGGTGGCCTTCAGGCAGCAACAATAAGGGTGCAGGCCATTGAGAGAATCCTGGGAACTGGACCGCAAAACTGTGGTTTATGTTTAACAGTTATTTGTGTTTTACCCTCCTTTTCTGGTCTTTCCCCCACCAGTGGGTGTCAGGTCCCAGGTGCAAACCCTTGGCCTTGGGGTACAGTGGGAGAGGCACTTTGGGGGTCTGCACCACCTGGTGGACCTATTCACCGCCTGCATTTCTCCTCTATATGCCTTCCCCTGTCTTACTGCCCTTTGCAAGGCCGTACCCTCTCCCAGCTGGGGCTTGTTTCCCTAGTCCGCCCCCCCAGCTTCCTGATTGGCCACATGTGGTGCTTAAACACTGATGTGGCCTCAAGAAGCTGGTGGAGCAACGTCTCTTCCCCACTTGAATCTTTGCTGTGTCTGTGTTATAGTAGTGTGTAGTTCTCTCCTCTATAACAGGGATTCCCCCTTGATTGTGTGTTGTGTATATGTGGTGTATCCCCCTTACCTCCCTGTTCCCCCAGAGCTTGTGTGTCCAATTCCCTTTTGGTGTGTTCCCTTCCCTCCCTGTTCCCCCATAGCCCGTGAGCTTGATCCCCTCGTGGTGTGTTCCCTTCCCTCCCTGTTCCCCCATAGCCCGTGAGCTTGATCCCCTCTTGGGGGTGTACTGTGTATTAGGCATCTCGGCTTCACCCCCCACCTGGTTGTCCCTCTAGGGACCCTCGTGCCTGGTCCCTTTCATGGGGGTGTTAGGTTGGTGTCCTGGGAGTCCTTGTTTGGTTCCTGCTGCCCTGTCCCCTTTGGGTTCCTTTTGTGTTGTCCCCCACTATCTAGGGGTTCCCCTCCACCCAGGACTTGGTAGCCCTGTCCCATGGCCCTGTTCCAGAAACACCCCCTGGACTAGGGTCCTTCATTCCTAGTCCTTCCTGGTAGTTTCCAGAGTTACAGCTCCCTGCAGCCCTCCCTGCAATTTCAGAACTTGGGTGTCGGGCCCCCATGTCCTCCCTTCCCTTTGTGGTGTGGGTTCTTTCTTCTTCTCTCTGACCTCAGTGATGAGTTAGACCCTCTCTGAGGCTGAGTTTCCTGGCCGCAAGAAGAGAGCAGGCTCTTGGGTTTCAAGACATACTGAGAGGTCCTCTTTCCTGCAAGTTCCCCTCCCTCACTGAGGTCCTTCCTCTTCCTTGCCCTCAGGGGGTGGGGTGTCCCCAATCCTTATTCCTTTGATACCCTGTACCCTTCTGACAGTGGGCCATCTTTGGTGAGTGGGGTTTGTGTTTGATGCCTAGAAGGCAGCGAGAAGGCCCTCGTTTGTTGAATGTGTGAGCAGTCCGTGGTTGTCTGGGGCAGGTGGGCAGTGAGAGTGCCCTCCCAGACCCAGTGTTTGTACTTGTGTTGTGCTAGGTGATGTTCCCAGGGGGGAGGGGGAGAGTTTTTCTGGGCAGTCACTGTCATTATTGTCTCTCTGTCTTTTGTTTGTTGTGTGTGATTGAATGATGGTCCCACAAGGAGGGAGGACATCCGGAGTAGGTGAGGGAACTGAGCAGGCTAACTGTAAGATACCCATTAGGGTGACAAGCAGGGAGAGGGGAGATCCATGGCAATCAACAAGCGTGTTCCAGTTTAGATGCCTTTGGAAAGTTGCTGCGGAGCCCACTGTGAGTACCCTGAGGGGCCAAGGAGGAATGGGCAAGTTGGATCTCTCCTGCATGAGGATCTGGATGGCTAAAGCCAGGTCTGTGGTGAATAAAGCTGTGTGATTCTATTGCAGAGTGTCACCCGGACCTGGCATGTATCGTCAAGAACTGGCTGGATGATAATGCAGGCCTTATTTTGGCGTGGCTGGTTCCACCAGGTTTCTTAGTGATCCACCAGCCTCATGCATAACGAAGAGGTGGGGGTAGCTTTGACTTTTTTTATCCCACCTACAATGCACAAGGTAGCCCATGCTGGAGGCGGGGACATTCAAGTGCCTGGCTGTGACCTGTGTTACTGGGGCAGAACCAAGATTTATGGTTTTACTGGTATGTAGACCCCCCCCCCAGGTTAATTGGGGGGGGGGATTTGGAGCTGACTTTCTGGAGCTGGTGGTGGTATTGCTTTTGGAATGCCCCAAGTTGCTTGTCCTGGGGGACTTTAATGTGCATGGTGGTGGTGGCTCTAGGGGGTCTGGCTTCTGAGTTCCTGGATACAATGGCATCTCTGGGTTTTACCTAGAACATCCATGAGAGAACTCACAGGGTTGGCCGGGTGCTTGACCTCATTTTTGGACTGGCTTTCTGGTCTCGGATGTTCACATCACTCCTGTTGAGCGGTCTGACCATCACCTCCTGTGTTTTAAGTGCAGGTGTTGCCCTACCTGACCGACAGCACTGTAGCCGATCAGTTGTTGTAGGGCTACAGAGGCTGCTGAATCCAGCGGATTTCAGCGACCTCATGATTAGTGCTGGAGCAAATACATCTGTCCCTTCCAACCAGGGGGTTGACAGCTCACTGACGGCTATTTTCAGCTGTTAGAGGGGGCCCTCAATTCCCTGGCTTCTCACCGGACCCTGGTTGTCTCAACAGTCTGTAGACCACTGTAGTACAACAGTGATCTGGTGGACATAAAAGAGGCTAGGGCATAGATTGGAGAGGAGATGCTTGAGGAGCCGCCTGGAGGCTCCTCAAGCTGTACAAAGAGTTTATATGGGCATAGAGAAGAGCTATTACTGAGGCCAAGCGTTTGTACTTATCCTCTGGCATAGACGCTGCAGGGAACAGATCGGAGCAACTGTTTCGGGTGGTGCGCAGCCTGGTGAATCCAGACTGTCTCAATCCATTTACAGTTTCTTCAATAGAGCGCTGTTAGGAATTTTCTACATTCTTTGCGGAGAAGATAGAGATGCTCTGGGTGGGACTCGCTGGGCATTTCGATGTGGAGAGCCGTGCAGTCGCTAGGGACTGTACTCACCTGGTTGACCTCAATGTGGTTGACCTCAATGTGGTTGACAACAAGGAGGTCCATGGATTGTTGAGACCCACCACATGTGCCTCCGACCCATGCCCATCTTGGCTGTTGAGGGCGAGAGCTGAGGCGGTGGTATCTTTATTTACAGGCATTATTAACGGCTCCTTTAGGGAGGGGAGGGTGCCAGCTGCCCTCAAATGCATGGAGGTCTGCCCCCTCCTCAATAAACTCTCTCTTGATGTTGGAGTGCTTGCCAATTATCGCCTGATCTCCAATCTGCCTTTCTTAGGGAAGGTAATTGAGAATGCTGTGGCCGTGCAGCTACAAAGACATCTGGACTCTAATATTTTTGGGAAATTCCAGTCGGGGCTCAGGCCTTCTCACAGGGTAGAGACCACACTTGTCAGGGTGATGAATGATCTGCTGATGATTTTAGATCAAGAATAGCTGGTCATTCTGAACCTTACAGCAGCATTTGATACAATTGACCATGGGTTGCTTCTTCGGTGGCTGCGGACGTTGCTGGTGTGACAGGAACTGCTGGCCGGTGGTTTCAGTCATAGCTGGAAGGGATACACGACTGTATATCTCTTGCCCCATGAGCCCTGCCAACTCGGCCTCTGCCTTGGAGGAATGCCTGAATGATATAGCCACCTGGATGCATTGGAGCTACACTGTGTGCAAACCAGGGAAGATTGAGGTGATGCTGGTGGGAAGGGGCAGTCGATATAAGGATGCCCTTGCCTCATTCGGACCCCTGGATGTGGCTGGCATCTGGGTGGAGCTAGTGGGCCAGGTAAAGAACTTGGGTATCATTTTTGACCATGCTTGGTCCATGACAGCCCAGGTGTCGGACGCTGTTCAGAAATGCTTTTTTTCAGCTATGCAATTAGCATACATTATGCCCTTCTTTATCCCAGGCTGACTTTGCCACAGTGACCCCATGCCGTAATGACTCTGAGGCTTGACTTTTATAACTCCCTCTTCTATGGACTGCTGACAGTGCTTATCCATCGCTTGCAGCTTATTCAGAATGCAGCAACGTGGCTGCTCACTGGTTTAGGCAGCAGTGATCATATTATGCCCACCCTGTATTCTCTGCACTGGCTGCCTGTGGAGCAATGGATTGATCACACTACTGGTTTTTAGGTCCCTGGAATGTTTAGGTCCTGGCTATATTTGAGAACTGCTCCTGGAACCTCACACTGATGGGTATCTGCGTTCAGGAACCACCTGTTGTTTGGGGGTTCGGCCATCACGCCTGAAGTCGGCAGGCGATCAGGCCTTTGCTGTGGCAGGCACCTCAGTGTGGAACTCCCTCCCTCTGGAGGTTCATCTCAGTTCCTCCCTCCATACCTTCAAAAAGTACCTGAAAACATATTTGTTTTCTAGGCGCTTTTAGGATTCACTGATGGTGCCCTCAATGTACTTGGCCCTCCCTTTTTGCCTGCCCCATTTAAAATTTTTAATAATTGTTTTAAAATTGTTTAAAATTGTTTTTAAATTGCTTATACGGTTTTACCTTTTTGTGGAATGCTCCGAGTGCCATGTAAGGCAGCGGGCGCTATATAAATAAAATAATGATTATTTTAATATTATTCTGGAGGTACTAGAAGTTTAGGATTTGAGGGGGTGGTTTGTTTGTTTTTAAATTGGGGTAATTTTGAGAAAAATATTTGTTAACATACAAAAATGAAAGGAGAACACTGTCAGCACAAGCTGGCACCTCAAACATGGAATTTCTGAGCAAGAAGGGATATCAGCATGCTTGTTAAGTTACCCATTCTGCCACTGGATAAGTTGTTTAGTTTCAAAGCATGAAGCAAAAATGTAGTAAGCCAAGCTACTGTGAGCAATTACTACAGCTAACCCCAAAGAAAATTAAAACCAAAAAAGAGCAGAAAGGAGAAGAGCTTTACAGTGTAAAAACGTGGTAGCAATTAAAACAAAGCAGAAACTCTAAGTGTGGGGGAAACCCCGACAACTGATATCGAGAGGTTAAGTCGTCTTTTCTTTTTAATCAGTAACTAGATCTGTCATCTTTTGGTTCAGTGCAAAACCTCCCTAGAGAAGCACCTCCATTCTTTGAATGTCCAGAAGGCAATTAGGTTTTACATTTTTTAAAACTGAAGAGTTTTACAGGATGAGCCAATTTATATGTTTCCATAATAAGAAAAGACTCAAGGCTACTGAAGTTATCTATTTCAAAATGGCTTAGGTGGTACATTATTGAATCATACAAAGCCAAGGGGCTTCCAAGTCCCAGAGTCTTTAACAATCATTTTATGGGAACTACTGGGGCAGAATACAGAACAGCTTCATTTTTGGAAACCTGTAAAGAAGCCATTTGCTATTTGGAGTTCCTTGAACATGTACAGTACAAAGCACTATAAATCACAGGGTCAGGCTTCAGCACAGGTAGCGTTTGGTGGAAGGGTGCTGCAATAACAGTGGGTGGTTAGGTTTCTTAGTTCCTGAGCCTTTGTATTGTCTTAATAATGCTGGTCAAGTCCCAATCATAAAAACAGTTGGGTGGATATAGCTGTGAGCAAAAATGGGCGATAGCTCTCCAACTTGAACATTGTAAAAGCCATACCTACCAATTAAAGCTGTTCGGTGAACAAATTTAATGATTAACTGGATATGTAATTAAGCCTTTATTATTACTCTAATTGGGTGGTATGGGGAATTACTAAGGCTGTTAATATTCTATGTAGCAAACTGGCTGCGCAGCACAGCCTCTGTGAAATCCTCCTGTTACAAAACAGGGCCGGGTGAGTAGAAATTAGAGCCAGCTGCAACCGAGTCTTCCAAAGAAACTGGGACAGGAGGAATGTTACCAGGCGCAACAGTAAGTACGTGGCAAGCCACAGTGTGATGGAATCAATGGCATCATCATGATCATAAGGTAGTGCCCTACTGGGTCAAAGCAATGGTCCCTCAGTCCAGCATGACAGTGGTCAGTTTAGGAAAGTGCACAACGAGTCATAATGGAGTGATCCATTTCCTGCTATTCAATCCCAACCCATGACTGTCGGGTTATGTCCCCCAAACTACTTGACTAATTAATAAGCCACTTATAGATGTGCCCTCAAAGAACTTTTCTAATCTTTTTTTTGATCCCGTATCCCATTGCACAGACATTTATCTTTGTGCATGTGGCTACTCAACAGTCTCCTCCCATCAGCTGTTCCACAGATGATCTCCCTTGGTGTAACATGCCCAGTGGATGCAAACTGCATTGTAAACCAATAGGGTGGCAGACATTGCATCGTGGGCATGCATGCAGTAAGCTTTCTGGGGTAGGAGGTAGGGGAAGTGTAAGAATGCTTTCCATTCCACAGTGCTGATCTAATGCTGTCATGGCCATTTACATCTGGTACATGGCACGACCTGCACTCTTTCTCAGTGTGCCCACTTGCCACCCTAAACACAAGTACATGCCATACTTGGCCAGACCAATAGTGCATCAAGCCCAGCATCCTGTCTCTGACAGTGGCCATTCTTGGTCGCTTTGGACTAACCCCCAACAGGTGATAACAGAGTGATCCATTCCCTGCTGTTCATCCCCAGCTCCTGACAGTCAGAGGTTACATCTCCTAACCTACTTGGCTAACAGCCATTAATGAACACTGATTAATGTATAAAAAAATTACAATGAGGATGATTGTTTTGATTTATATCCAATCCAATCCCTGAAGGTTCAGGGCAGCTCACAACAATAAAAAAAATATTAAAACGAACAAAATAATTAACTACATGAATAAAACATCAAAAACCAACCCAAAAAACCCCACCCTTCCACCCACCCGCCAAGTTTTGACCTAAGGGCCCCCTTCATATCCATACCCCTCCCTCAAAAAGGGGCTGTGGTTGCCCCTCAAACCTTCTCTCTCTACTGCCCCATAATACAATTAAATAATTCCCCATGTTTTATAAAACTTCCAATTAGAGAAATGTTACAAAGTGCTTGTATGTTTCTTCATCTACTTTGGTGCTTTGTTAAGTGAGATCTGTGGTGGCTTTTGCTGCTTGACCATTAGCCCTGGGATCATGCAGCAAGTGAAATATATGGGCACTTTCTCGCAGTGAAATCTCATAGGGCACTTTGCACACCTACCTGTCCACTGGGCCCTGTGTCCAGAAAGGCAAATGAGTTACCCGGCATCCGTGGGTTCATGCCCACCCACAGCTACTCAAAATAGTTGCTGCTCAATTGTCATTTGTTGTGTTTTTGAGACATGGGGTGCATGCGTTTTTTCCCAGTATCAGGTCCTCTCCCTTTGCTCTTAGTAAAGCTCACATTTACCAACACAAAATACTTTCATTTTCAGACAGTCATGATTCATTGAGGCCAGTCACGACGTGGGCCTCAAACTCTTGCCCTAGGAGTCTGGGAGTGGTGACTGGGACTGCAGCATCACTGCTTCACCTTGCTTGAGGCTCAGCCACTCCCCCTTCAAGGGGTTTCCCTGTACTAACCAGGCCACACCTCTTCACCTATCCACTTTTAGCCCTGGATGTGCCTCCTAGTTGGTTGCCAGCCAGTAGACAAGGCTGGCTCTTAGCAGCAGGAAGCTGGATGGAATTTCACCTCACTTCCATTTCCTGTCCTCGCCTTGTTGCTATCTGGCCAGCCCTATCTGGCCAGTTCTCCTTGTCTTGCCCCTTTGCTCAGTTCCAGCCCTGCCTTGTCCCTGCTTTGCCATCATTAGCTCATGCTTACAGCCTTGTTTGTCTGTTGTGTCAGCCTTACCTATTGTCTCCTTCAGATCCCGATTCCCAGTTCCAGGCCAAGGCCCCAATCCAGTCAACCCGCCCATGCCTTGGATCCCCTGACCACGAGCACTCCTCCCCTTGGTTCTGTAAAGGCTCCTACATTAGCCACTTGTGGGACTCACGGCTAGCTGCACCCTGACAGAGTCATCTCTGGGTTAGAGGAGCCCTGGAGAAGCAGCCAGTGTCCCATTGTTCAAATGATCAATTAGGCACAAATTCTGATGTTCTCACATGGCACACAATGTGTGGGGGGGCAGAGGAACTACAACCTTCTTTTCCAATCCTGACGCCTGTTTGCTTTGGTCTCAGCTGTTCTCCCACCACCACTTGTCAGCATGGAGAACTCTAAGGCCCATGATCTGGCTGCTCTTTGGGTCCTATCACACACCTTATCAAAATGGAGGCAATGGTGGTGGTGCAATATCGAGAGAGAGAGCACTTGGCACTTTGTGTCTCATCCGTGAGTGGCTGAATCATAAAGCAGACGTTCAGGGGCAGCTAATACGGTGGTGAAGGGACTGGTTGTGCAAGCACAGAGTCATGCCATTTGGCAACCAGCACATGAAAGTTACCCAAACTGAAGCAAATTGTTGACTTTGTGATTGTTGAGCCTGCCAATACCCTCACCATGCTGGATACTTTTATCCCTCTCAACCGTAGAATGTGGCTCAACAGGCAAATCTGGAGCATAAAATCATAATGATGCACAACTCTATCCAAGGGTGAAAACAGACATAATGCGTAACATCACTTTAACACCACTTTAACATTTCTTACACATGTTGCAGGGCTGTATTGGTGCCCTATGCCACCCTGCAACATCCATAAGAAATATTAAAGTGGAGTTAGCATTATGTCCGTTTACACCCCCGGTGAACAAGGAAGCTTGCCGCTCCTGACAGTTTTTTGCTCAGTGGGATACCAGTGTGATGCTGGCACCTTCACAATGGGAACAATTTGTGATACCATCAGCAAGGTGCTGCTTGAACGTATTGTACAGCTTGTCAATCTTGACACTGCAATGACTGACTTTGTTGAAAAAGGCTTCCCCAAGTACTCTGGTGCAATTGATGATACATACACGGTGATACTCTGCCCCTCCACAACAGGAAATAGTTTGTAATCAGATTGGATGTCTTCTCCCTGACACTTCAGGATGTTGTGAATCATAGACCTAGGTTCTTTGATGCTTGGTTTGATTGGTCGGTCTGGAAGAAGCCCTGGTTCAAGAATAATGAAGCTATTGCCCTTCCAGAGACCCATGGCTATAGGTCACTTCAGTCTTCAAACTACCACACTGATTGTGTCACTATGAAACAGAAAGCTTAGTGACCATCCTGGTCTCCCCACTGGACAGCTCGCTGGCATTCTGGTGTACATTCTCCATGGCTTTTAATGAACAAAGGCTTTGAGGGGGGGAGGGATTCCTAATGCAGGTGGTACAGCTAGCAAACACTGCTGGCAGGGAAATAAGTTTTCAAACATGGCCTGACCCTTTTAAAACTAGATAGGGCTTCCAGGGATATTCCACAGTCACTACAGACCTGTGCAATGTCCCTTCCCAAATGTCCATGTCTCTATGGTTACTTGGATAACGGCAGATCAAGCAGAGATATTGATAAGTTTATCTAGACATAATGGGGACTATGTAATAGTAAGTGATGCATGTTTGTGACACAAGATCACCACACATTAAACAGACAGGTAGTCAAACACAAGTTTGTACAACCAGACATAACAGAGGAATGTGAGTTTAACACCAAAAATGAGTGGCTAACATTAGGCCTAGTAACAACCTACGGTCATCGCTGGGGCTTCGCTACAGTGTGTATCAGCTGGACAAGCAGAGACATATCCCAAAAAGACAGAATGGAAGAAAGAGCTTCAACTTTAGCTTCTAGTTCATGTACTTATGGCTAAACAAAGCCCCTCGTATCCAAATATCGTAGGATACCAGCTTTTTGTTCAGATTAGAGGTGTCTCAATGCGTGACAATTCAGGCAGGTACTGATCAACTGACAGGCACTGAAGAAACATGCTTCATGTCCTTCAAGTGAGTGACACTGAGCGCGTCTAGACTAAGGAATATGATAAGCAAGAAAGAAAAGCATGACAAGGATAAGTGAAATTTTACTTTTTGGAAAGAAATGGTAGATAAGGAACAGCCTTTACTACAGATGTCTAAATTTTGAGTTACAGACAGCTAGCTGAATCCCAGAAGACTTGATTGACCTTTCAGGATCAATCCTTGAAAGGTGGATTCAGATTCTACAAGTCTACCAAATACCACCTAGCCTTCTCCTGATTCTCCACCCTATGTTCCTGACAAACAACGTTCCATGAGACTAGGAGCATGTCTAGTGCAGCAGAGGACAAGTTAGACAAAACATATCTTCACACAACACTTCTAGGAGCCACAGCTTGTGAACAAAACACTATATTCATCTTTACATGTACAGTCTGACAGTATAAAAATCACAAGGCTGGTTCTCCACTTCTTCACACTATGTGTTGTCATCTATATGGCAATGTAAGACCTGCTTATTTTGCACTGTATTTGGCAGGTGGGGATAGGGCCTGGCATGTGTTTTAATTGAATTGTTCTATACATTTTGGGTTTAAAATTGGTTTTATTCGTGGTTGGTTTTTTAAAATGCTTTGTTACCTTCCTTGAGCCTTCAGGAAAGGGTGGGCTATAAATTGAAATTAAACAAACAAAATAAAAATAAATATATTTGTGCAGACACATCCCCAACAAGCACTTCACTGACCTGAGCAAAGGCTTCTGAAGTTTTGAAGCATTTTAGAATTTGCATGAGAATAACAGATAAACTCAGAACAATAGCAGGCCCCAAAGTCCTGGAACAATGACACATAGTGTTCACCCCTTCCCCCTTTGCCACCAAGGGGGAAAAAAGGCACCCCAAAATCCCCAAACCCAAAAGCTTACCTGGTGTTCGAGAGAGGAATTTATATATCAAGCAGGCTAGTGGAACTATAGTTATCAAACAGTTATCTCCATTGGTCTCAATGAAGTCCTGTCTAGTTATTGCTGTTGGATCAATATGGTGCTCTCTAAACGGTCTGATGAATGCCTGGTGATGGGAAAAAGAAGACTGGTTTGAATGATTTACTTATTTTTTATTGCTCCAGCAGATTCCCTCCCCCCCCTCCCCTTCTCTCTCTCGCAAATTTAGGTTTCCAGGATGAACTCATACTCCATCAGTCTTCCAATCAAAAAAGTCTGAATTGAGCTGCTAGAAGAATTTATGAAATAAAAGTAGACTGCGAGCATTAAAAGCAACCCCCCCAACAGGAAAATCATATCCACTTTTCACAACAAAAAGGAAGCCTAATTGCAATGAGGTGGGGAGATCCTTTGATCTCCGACTCTGGACCAACTCCCCCCACCCATACCGACGGCCACTCCCTCGACCTCATCTTCTCACGAAATTGCTCTCTTGCTGACTTCTCCTTTGATGCCTGCCATAATTCTGATCACTTCCTCGCCTCCTTCAGCCTCTCCCACCAACCCCCCTCCTCCTGCCCCTCTCCGCGCTCCTTCTGCAATATGCAGGCCATTACCCCCATGGAGTTTGCCTCCTCTCTATCCCCCCTCCTCCCCTCTGTTTTCTCCTCCTCCTCCCCTGACTCTGCCATCTACGCTCTCAACACCTCTCTCTCCTCGACCCTTGACTCTCTTGCCCCCCTCTTATCCCGCCCCATCCAACCCCAAAACCCCCACCCCTGGCTCACCCCTAACATCCGCTACCTCTGCTCCTGCACCTGAGCTGCCGAATGGCTCTGGCGCAAATCCTGCTCCCTCCCTGACTTCCTCTACTACAAATTCTCCCTCTCCTCAGCTATCTCCCTGCCTAGGCAACACTATTATACCTCCAGAATCTAATCTTTCTCTCGCGACCCTCGCCGCCTCTTCTCTACTTTCGACTCCCTTCTTAAACCCCCCTGCCCTCCTCCGCCCTCTTCCCTTGCTGCTCAGGATCTTGCATCATTCTTCACCTCAAAGATTGACAAGATCC
>QEPC01009579.1:2140048-2162555 GCA_003113815.1 Sphenodon punctatus
CCCAGGCCCCCAGCCTCTGCTCCCCGAGTCCCCCCCCCCATTTACTCACTCCCCCTTCCCCAGTGTCTCGTCTCCCCAGGCTGGGGGCCTGAGATAGAGGGGGGGGAGGGTGTGCGAGACTGGGGAATGGGGGTGTGCACACCCACCCTCCCCTCCATTCCCCAGTTTCGCACACCCTCCCCCCTTCCATCCCAGGCCCCAGCCTCTGCTCCCCAAGTCCCCCCCCAGCCCGTTTACTCACCGTTGGAGGAGTCAGACTGGAGGCAGGCAGGCACAGTCCAGGCAGGTGAGGCTTCAGGGATCAGTTGAGGCGCTCGGTGGCAAGATGGGCTGCGGCGCACATGCTCAACAGTTCAAGCATGCGTGCTGCAGCCCATCTTGCCGTCGAGTACCTCCACCAAATGCCCAGGTGAGACTTTGAATTAAGTCCATAGGGCTCAATGCAACGCTGCCGCGAGCAGGAAATTTTATTTCTCAGCGGCGGCACTTGGACTGAATGCTGAGCCGCTCGGCTTGTGTTCAGTTCAAGTTTGTCCCTTCTGGGACTCCAGACTCTGGAGTCCCAGAAGGGAGTGAGTCAAAGTCCATCCCCAGACAGAGGCTAGCGCTCACTGACTGAGCGTTCTGTCTTTGCCGGCGGCTGAAATTGACATCGGAGCATCGCGCTGCTCTGACTACAGCAGTCAGAGTAGCACGGCGCTCCGATGTCTATTTCAGCCGCCCGGCAGAGACAGAGCGCTTAGTCAGTGAGCGCTCTGTCAGTGCAGCACCGGGGGGGGGGCACGAGGGCAGAGCACTGCCCCAGGTGCCCTCAGGCGAGAGCCGCCACTGGTAGGATTAGTTGTGTGTAACGTTGGATGCGCTGTTCTCTTGGGTTGGTGGTGTTGGCTGGCTCAGGAGTCTCTCTGGGAGGCAGTTTCCCTGTCTCCATCACCATTTGCAATTCATGCTGCCATTGTTTGTCTTTTTCCTCGTGTTCTAGCCTCAGGCACTCCCTTTCATTTTCCAATTTCATGTGTTCCTTTTCCAGTTTCATCACCTCCAATCTCATCTCCTTCTCTATCTTCATCTGTTTTAATTGGACTTCTTGTCCCCAGTCTAACTTCTTGAGGTCAAGCAGCTCTCTGCTGGTGTTCCCTTCCTCTTCCTCTTCTGAGGTGGGTTCCTCCTCTGGTGCCTGTTGCTGCACCTGCTCCCTGAGTATCCACCGCATCTTGTCTGTGTTGAGGCCGGATGGATCTATGTCTCTTGTATTGCATTCAGCAATAAGCTGATCCTTTCTCATATTTTTAAATCCCTTTATTGTCTGAGCTATTTTCGTGTGCTTTCCCTATCTCCTGAAATCAGTTCAAAGTAAAGAGTTGCACCCTCTGATCAAGTTCAGCCTGTTATTGCCACCTGGTGGCCATTTCTTGAAGGAGCCCTCCTTATGGAGCTCCGCTTTCTTTCTAATTATGCACCACCTGGTGGTGTTCAGCGGTCAGTGCACTTAAGGCTTACTGACCCCCTTTTAAACCAGCCGATTTGGACTAGCTTCTCTCTGGCCTTTTTTGCTCTTCTTAAGCGTTTTACGGGGTTCAAATGGGGTACTCCAGAGTACTGGCCTGGCTCGCCACTGTCACCAGGATCAGGGTCCCCCTCTTTCTCTAGGCTGTCCCCCCGAATGCCCACTAGGCCAGCCGCAACCCAGTTGCCTGTGCCCACATGGGTTCCCAAGTGATCAGCAACCCTCACCGCAATCAGGGAGCTTTCGGAGGTCCGCACCCCCAGAAACGTCTCCCCTTGTTCTCCCAACCCAGTCGTAACTCAGAGAACCTTCTGTGACCACCCATAGCTTGGAAGACTTCATGGTGGGGTTGTCTTATCTAAAAAAGCTCCATCTAGGCTCTCACCTAGATAGGGTACCCCCTTAGTGAAACCCCCCAAGGCCGAATAAACACACAAGCACGCTAGGCTTGGTTATAAAACATATATTAAGTAAATACAATGATAAAGCTGTTGATTGGATGGTGCAAGTCCACAAATAAAATATAAAGTACACGCATTCTAAAAGACACTGACATTCCCTAACTGTCCTCTTACCCTCAGGCATAGTCCAGGGCCATCAGAGTCTCTTGCGGCCTTGGAATTGAAGCCGGGCTCAGTCCCTTTGGTGAACTGAAAGGTCTCTAGTTCATGGTTGTGCAGCCTCTCCTGCAAGCTACTTACTCCTTGCTGGTCAAGATGGAAGAGAGAGTGTAGAGATCCTGTATCTTCACTTTCTTTGCAGGGTCACTTCCTCCCTCCTGCTCCTTTTGTTATTTTGAGCTGGTTGCAGATCCCACCTGGGCGTTACCTTTGTAACAAAATGCTCGTTCTGCCTGACAATGGTTTTTCTGTCCCCCCACCCTGCCAAACCAGTTCAGCAGGGTGCTAAGGCTCACAATCTTCTAATATTTATCTTTAGCTGTCCTTGTTAGTAGCCATATTTACCCCCAGTACCCCAAATTCTGTGTCCCATTACCCCAAATGACTGTGTTGCCCCCTTTTCCCCATGACAGGCTGCTCCAGTTGTGGTACTCCTTTCCCCGTGACATTTGTCAAAGTCTAAGTCTGAATATATATATATATATATTTGGAGGTAATGCAAGACTTTTTTTATATCGCCAAGCATTTGGTAGGCATGGGTAGGGATTTTATTTATTTAAACTTATGGCTTGTTCTTCCCCAAAGGCCTTGAGCGGATAATAAAGCATACATAAAGCCAAAAGCATGAAAAATACCCCATCTAAACACAGCATCTCAAACCTCATCCCTGCCAGTCAAATGCCTGGCCAAATAAATAGGTTTTACATTGCCTCCAGATATTCAGGCTTGAGCTCTGAGTAACCCCCCACGGGAAGGCTGCAATAGAGGTTTTGTAACTTGGTTTTATGTTTGTATATTTTATATATTTTTACCCACATTGAGTCCTAGGGAAAGGGCATGATAAAAATTTAAATAAATAAATGAGATATTTATTTCTCATTTATTGGAGAATAAATGTTGGAGACTGGTGCTCTGAGAATTATCCAGACTCTTCTCAGATATTACTACTATCTGCATGAGAACTTATTTCAACCGCACGTACATTTGCATATGTGCCATTCAGAAGTTTCATCCCCAACTCTGGCCTTCATCCTTGTCTGCCCATCCAGTCTAACTCCCTGCTAATTCTTTGCTACTTTCTTGGATCAGGACTTCAGGTTGAAGTCTAAAAAACCTCGCATCATGCCCAGCCAGTTTGTTCCGTTTATTTCTTCCAGGACTTCTTGGACACATTGCAGTTTGTCTCTTTTCTACACTGGTTTCACAAATCTTTGGGCTAAATTGTTTCTGCACAATGGCTTCAGTGGGAGCTGTGCTTGCTCAGCACCGCCAGCAAACTGGACTGCTTCTATTTTGGTTCCAAGTCATGGGCGCAGATGCCAAATGTCAGGCATCAGCGTTTGGAAAGAGTGTCTCATGGCTATTACTGTCTTGTATTCTAGTTTAAGCAGCCTATTAAGAAATTATTCTGGGTAGGAAAATGACTGAAAAACAATATTTCATCTGTTTGTGAAATCTCTGGTTTACTATGTTCTGTAACTTGATGTGCACCTCCAGAGAAACCGGTACAGTGAAAGACAGCAATTCTGGACTTCTTTAAGACAGACAGCTTCACCCTGAGAAATGAAGGATGGACATTTAAATTTCATGCTCTGGTATATTCTTAGGATTATGGAAATCAGGCTCATTGTAGATTCATTTGCTTATGGCAGTTGTTACTAGTATGTGAAACAGCAACTTGGAGAATAAACATCCATAGACTGTGTATTCCTCTACTCTAGAAATGAATAAAACACAAATGTTACCGGGGGGGGGGGGGGAGACTTTGCAAGGTCAACTGTAGAGCAAGGGCAAAGCCAGCAGCCGTACACAGAGGCATCAAGCTGCACTACGTGTGGTTCACATGCAGGACTCTAAGGGAACTCTGAAAACAATGGGTCAAAAGAGAAAAGGCTAAGAAGCATTACAGCATCAGATAGGTCATGGTCTTAGCAGCTAAGCAGCAAGAGATATGTGAGGGTTGCTGCGAGCATGAGAAAAATCCAGCCACTCTGCCAGCCTCTTGAATAGTCTCAAACCCATCAGTGTCTTGTGAGTGTTTTTTAAAGAAAGAGCTAAAAAGTGCTTAGCAACCACAAGCTCCAAACACAGCACTGAAAGGTCAGGAAATATGGTATAAAATAATCACATAAATGTAAGGGGCAAATTCTCACTTGTGGTTCTGCTACTGAGCTGCCCCACCCCCCAATCAAGACCTGTTGAAATAAATGTATTGTTCAGCCCTGATTATCCAGCCCCTGGCTGTTGGAAATTTCTGGAGAACAAAAAGGCACTTCTCCATCATAGCCTTGTTCACAATACACTGCAGCCCCTTGTGTGCAAAAGCCAGAACCTCACATCCCCTAAAAGTTAAGAAAATACAGAAGGAAAAAAAAATCAACACCATAGTACAGTATTTAATGACAACAATACTGGGTGTTTAAATATACTCTTCGATACTTCTTTTCAAAGCACTTTGCAAAGAAGGGCAACTCTAATTCTAGTTTTACAGCTGGAAAACTCAGGCAGGGAGCAGTGCAAGGACTTGTCCAAGGTTATACAGCAGACAAAATAGAGAACCACCTCCCTCATACCCAAATTACTTTTGCATACACCATTTTGCATACATTACGCCCACACCATTTTACATACATTATACACAGAGCTTTCAGCAATGGGCAAGACTCAAACCAGCAAAGTATCCAGGAGACTGAACACCCTTATAAATGACAGTAACACTAAAGCACTCATAGGTGCTCTCATTGGATTCAATACCCTGGGTTCTATTTTTGAAAAACTTCAAACAGGAATTGTTGCGTGCTCGGAACTTTCAAATATCTTGGATTCTCCTCCTTCCCACCTGCCTCCCAGATACTGCTCTTGCAAAACACAGGTGTTAATGTCATTTTCTTTGTTCACTCTCCCCTTTGAATCCTTCCATTGGTTTTGCACCAGCTGCAGCATCAAATTCAAGCATTTGTCTCTGCCCCAGGGCTCTACAACATTGTGTTTCAACAAAGAAATCCACTTTTACCCAGCGACATTCTTCTCCCCCTAGCTTTTCCAATTTGCCCATGTTTTTTCATACAATCACCTACATGTTTGGGGGTACAACCTCTTCTGTGCTCATCTGCAAGGCCCCTTCCCTGGACATATCTAAAGCTCCTCTTAAAGGCTCACTTCTCCCATCCTTCCTGCAACAAATCTAGCTAATCTGCATGAATATACCCCATTGGTTGTGACTATTGCCCTGACCTCATTCTGTCTGCTTTGGGATGGCAAGTTTAGAGCATGGACTCTTCTTCCTTGAATATCTGGAAATATTCTTGTGCAGCTACACAATATCATGATGCTCTTGCTGTTGCTGGTTTTTTTAAATAAACAAACAAATAAATATTACTAGGGAGAATTTTACCTAGGACAAACTTCAGTTTGAAACTTTCAGCCAATCACATTCACTGTGCATGCAAAAAGAGACAATTTAAATTCTACCACATTCGAAGTGGCCAGATATGCAAATTTTAGAGGACACTTATGAGGAATACAGGTTGCAGGGCTGCATTGGTTCCAGGCAACCTGTATTTCTCATGTGTCCTCTAAAATTTGCATATCTGGCCACCCTAATTCGGAGAGAAGGAGATTAATGCCCGGGGGCCTATGCATGTCGTGTTGACGCCAATGGGGACAACGCACTGAACACGGGTCCCTGGTTAATACATATTCTCCCTGGCTGTTGTGAAATTGTAATTAATGGCTTTGCAATCCATATTTTAAAATAATTCACTCTTTCTGACCAAAAGGGAGAAACGTTATCTTATTGGCAAAGCATATTATTTAATATTTTATTTTAAATTATTTGAATTTATACGCCACCCTTCCCTAAGACTCAGGGCAGCTCACAAGCAATAAAAATATAAATATAATATAAAAATACCCTTAAAACCCCAAGCCTCCCACAACCACAACCCCCCACCAAATCCACCCAATACCACCTCCCAATGCCAGAGCGGCTCCTGCTCCGTGTTAAGCGGGGGGCCACGATGGAGAGGGCATTCTCGGTAGTGGGACCGCGGCTGTGGAACTCCCTTCCGGAGGAAGCTCGCCTGGCCCGTAGCCTACTAATATTCCGGCGAAACTGTAAGACCTGGCTGTTCGCCCAGGCCTTTGGGAGGGAGGGTGAGTAGGGTGGGGTTTTAGTTCCCCCACCTAATTTTGGTTTTTAGTCTGCCCTGTATTAATTATTTTTATAATATTTATGGTTGATTTTAAATTGTTTTTATTGTGTTTTATAAAAATGTGTTGGAAGCCGCCCCGAGCTGCGTGGCAGGAGGGGCGGGGTAGAAATTTTATAAATAAATAAATAAATAAAACCCAAACCTCCCTCACAACCATACCCCAAAACCACCCTTCAAAACCCACCCCTAACCTCGCTTGCCAAATGCTTTTTGAAACAGGAAAGTCTTACACCGCCTTCGGAAGATGCTCAGGCTCAAGCTCAACCGAACCTCCAAAGGAAGGGCATTCCATAACACTGGAGCAGCAACCAAGAACGTCTCCCTGCGAGCCCTAGTCATACAAGCAAGACTGACAGACGGTACCCACAGGAAGACACTTCCGGCCGATCCCAGGGCCCGCAATGGGCATGGAACAACAGGAGGGGTCTTTCAGATGTGGGGCCCAGATTGTTTAGGACTTTAAAGGTCAAAACCAGCACCTTGAATTGTGCCCAGAAAGCTATAGGGAGCCAATGCAGACTATGGAGCACCGGTGTAATGTGCTCTTGGCACCTTGTCCCCGAAAGGAGCCGAGCCACCATGTTCTGCCCCAGCTGCAGGTTCTAAAGAGTCATCTAGGGCAGACCCACGTAGATTGCGTTGAAGACGTAAGAAAGGATGGACCCAACACATAAGGCATGTACTCATCTGTATATACTCTACCACCATGCATACATATTGGATCTAGAAGCAAACTAAATGGTAGAGGACAAAGCTTATTATAGCTCAATGTGTGTACAATTTTGAATGTTACACACTTATTTTTTACGCACACATGACACATGCCTCAATTACATTTAATATATTTTGCTTTATGGAAGGGATCTAGGGGTTGGCATTTGACCGGTAAAAAAAATATTGTGTCAATTGACCAGTCAAATATTGGTTAAATTATGGTCAAGTAATTTTAAAGCCATAACTTATTAGAACAATAATAATAACTTTAATCAGCAGGTTAGATATTTATGCTAATTACAAATTAGTTGACTCTTACTGTGAAATAATTCAATTCACTTTTAAAACATTGTAATGAATTATAACTTTTAACGATTTTGGGTTACTATAAACGTAAATGATATTCTAGACTAAACAGTTCTTCTCCTTGGCTTTTATCCTGGAACCCCAGGGTCAGCCTGAACATTTACATTTAAAAAAATAAATAAATGAAATTAAACAGAAATAAAGTAACAGCAACTATAAAAAAAAGTCAGTTCTTAAAGGCTGTTATGCTAAGTAGTCAGCAGGCCAACTCTTCAAGCATTTTGTATTATCTTCATCATCAAATTCATCATCATTATCTCCTTTTTCCTCTTCATCTGAATATTGAGTCAACTCTTCATTTCCTATTTTCTTTTTTAATCTTAAATTGTGATACATGGTCACAAGCTTCCTAGCAGTGCAGGTGTTCAATCTATTTCTGGTTTGTGAATTGATGATTCCCCAAACAAACCAACTTCATTCCACACATGCAGCAGTGCATGGGAGTGTTAAAAGAACTTCTGCGACTGTGGCTAGACTGCAAGGAAGACACAACCCTTTCAGCCACTATAAGGTTGCAAGCTGAATCAAATTCATCATCAGAAAGGTCATGGCCCTGGAAATGTGGATCAAGAAGATAAACAGCATTATGTGCAAGAATGATCACTTGATTTTCCCATGACATTATTTTGCCTATTTTTTCTCTTCAGCTTCTGTAAGTGGACTTTGTACAGTATTCTCATAAATATGGCCACTTTCACACATTACTGGGGAGGCAAAGAAACTTCCGTCAGAGCAATCAGGGTGCTGTTCTGGCTGGAATTAGTGCACATGGGAATGTGCTATTGTGCTTTTATCCCACAAGAACATTTGTGCATGACTGGGTCTCCAAATGTAGCATTTACAAGGATGAATGTTCTTGCGGAATAAAAGCGGAATAGCACGGTCCCGTGTGCACTAAGAATAGAGCTGTGCTTGCTCTGACAAGTTTCCCTGCCTGCCCAGTAACGTGTGAAAGTGTCCTATTGTTAGGGCCCACGGAGGCAGGAGGGCAGGGGAGCTGCAGCAGGGGTCGGGAAGATGCGGGTGCCCGCTCCGCTAGGGGCGGTCTCCTTAGGTTGCCAGGCAACCGGGACGCCGGCTCGGGCGGGGGCCAACGTCCGTGCCCAACAGCGTGGCTGCTGTGCTGAACACCAGGGGGAGGGCGGGGTCAGAAGGCTCGGGCACCTGCTGCAGGTGGTGGCCATGCATACACCAGCTGAGGGCAGGGGGAAAATATAAAAGCACTGACAGGGAAGAAGGACGCCACCGGTGATCTGGACCTTAGACCGGCCCTGGAGGAAAGCGGAGACTCAGAGCGTTCAGAGAAAAGTTAAGTGCAAGCGTGTGAGAGTGGTTTCCTTGCCCCTCTTCCCCTGGTGTGAGTGCTTGTGTGAATGTAGGGTATAAGAGTTAGTGTTAGGATCCTTGTTTCCCTTCCCCTTGTGTCCTTTCTATCCCCTTCTCTTGTCCCTGTGTTCCCTACCCTTGAGGCAGTCATGCCCCCCGAATCTGTGGCCCCTTCAGTTACACCCGCATCTTTTGGGCAAAGGGATAGAACCTGAACCTCCAGGCCGCCAGCTCTCACTCATCGGTCCTAGTGATGAGACAGGTTCCCCTGCTCTTGTGAGCACTGGGGCCAAACACCATTCTAAAGGACTATTTTCCCCGATGGTGGAGACCGGGGGGGGGGGGGCAGGCCTTCCCCTAACCCCTTCCCGTACCCCCGACACCTATGTTTCTTAATGCTCAGGAACACATTCTTAGCATCAGAGAATTATCATTTTCCATATTCTGAATGAACTGAGCTACAGAATCAAGCAGTGAAATAAATTTTGAGTTTCTCATCCAAAACAAAATCATCAAGAATGTCAGTGCTGATTACTTGAGGGCAACACCCAGCCACTCCTCCTTCAACAGCAGCTTACAGGAGGGTCTTCTTGAGTGCTTGAAGATCACGGAGAGATTTAACAGAGGATGCCCATCAAGTAGAACAAGGTCAGCGTGGATAAAACTGAATGTTGTACAAAGTGGTGCTGAAATATGGCTGCTGGTATTTGTTTATTTCTGAAAAACTTGACAATGCTTTTCACTTTTGATACATGCAATGAGAAAGTTGTCACCCAATCCTCAACATCACAAATGAAGAGCTGCATCACGTGGGCAGCACATCCATAACATAAAAAATGTGGATACTCATTTATCAACAAAGCCCAAGCGGCTTTCATATTAGCCGCATTGTCAGTGAAAACTGAAATAACCTTCTGTGGACCTAATTCATTGATTATATTTTTAAACTGCTCAGTAATATATCAGGCTGTGTGGTGATGTGATAGGAGAGTCAAACACCGGGTGCTTTGGAGTTGTAACCATGAAGTTGTGAATATTGCTCCACCCAGACTAGACACACATGAGGAGCTTGTGCAATAAGAATACCAACTCTCTTTTTCACAACTTCCATTTCAGCATTCAAGAGAATTCCTGCAAGCCGTTTCCTATTTGGAACTTTGTAAATTGGATGCATTTTTTAAAAAAACAACCCAAACACTAGCATATAAGAATTTTCAACTGTATGAAATGGTGTATTGCCTGCATAAATACCTCTAGCAAACATATGATCAAGTTTCATGTTCTGGTCATCAGACATTTGATCCAAAAAAATCTTAATACCAATTAGATGAACACCTGAGTACTTTCCAGGACTAGGAGTTCTTGATACTGAAGCACATGGAGCAGAAAAAAATAATAGAAGATAATGTAGAAATGGAATTGTCAACACTTTCACATTCACACATATCTTCATTATAGGACTTGTGCTTTGTGATGTTGCAGAAGATGAAGTAGAAGAATAACGTGAAGAAATTATTATTTTTTAATGCAGAGCCATTTGCCCCTTCTTACGTTTTGATTGCAATAATCTGGCTTTAACAGTAGCTGAACACCTAGCACAAGAATTCACCAAGTGCTTCTTCATTCTATCTGCACGTGTCATGTACTCAGAAGAACTGAATTTGCACTGAGCTTTAACAGATTTTCCATGTACTTTTCTATTAAAATACTTTCAAACAAATGGTTCTGGCTTTTTCTGACGTTCCATAATTTAATGTCTCACGGTATCTCTTGTGTTTAATTCAGCCAGTAGCCTTCAGTTCTATTTCCAACAGCTATGGTTTTTCTAGAAGACTCGAGTCCAGTCCCACCCAGGAGCTTTACAGAGCAGCAGAACGCCAGATCACATGGAGGGGGGGTAATCCTTGATTCTTGCAGCAAGCACAATTGAGTCATGGGCAGTCCTAGGCACTTGTGACCTTTGCCACTGTGGGTGTTTTTACACATGACAATACCACGAGTGGCCACGCTTTACCTCATGTGGCCACCTGCGGTACCATCACGTTTGATCCCACCCGCCAGATGTTTCCGCAGGCAGGATCAGGGTGGCAGGGTTTAGCCCACACTGTGAGTTGGGCTCCCTGCCAAGTCACAGCACGGGCTAAGTGCTGAAGGCCATCCCCAGACCAGGGTAGAGCAGGCCATCACGTGGGACGGCCCACTCTACCCGACTCTGGTCCGGGTCCAGAGCTGGTCTGGGGAGATACGGCAGCCTCAGAGGCTGCTGCACCCACCCATCACAGAGGTGAGTGAGCCGCACCCATAAGCACCTTATGATGACTGCTCGTGTTCCTGTGACTGTTTGTGTGGCCAGCAGGAGAAGCTCTGCTCTACTGCTAGGTCTGGCTTCTCTCTTAGCAGCAGAGTACCTCCTGCAGTCCCACACTGCCTAATGGGGCGGGGGGAGGAAAAGGAGACTGAAGAAGCTCAGAGAGAGAAGCAGCATAGTGGGTTCCTCCTTCTAAATGTAGTGGGGGGGGGGGCCTATCTATAGCCATGTGTATGGAGGTTGGGGGAAAGTCTGTTGTGCGTGTGTGAGTGAGTGTAGGGAGGAGAGGGTGTGTGTGTCCCCTGACTGCTGCAGGGTTAGGGGGCCAACCAGCCCTCACTCCTGCCCTTGCTAACAAATGACACCACAATGAAATTTTTAAAAGGTAAGCTGCCACCTACACAGCAGCATTCTTGGCTTCATGGAATATTTGACAATATTTGAAAGTGTTCAAATAATAGGCAGTGAATTGACTAGTCAATTGGCAGTATTTAATTGGTGTCCCAACCCTAAAGGGATCTATAGATGTTGAACTACATACGTTAAGCATGAGATTCTTTGTAAAAGCAATGCATACCAGATGCCAGTAACGTTTTCTTCTAGCTTATTACATTCATATTACTTAACAGCTTCACATACAGTATTTCAATGACCTGATTAAGTGCCAGAGCGGGTGTGCACACACAAAAATGAAGATAAGGTAGATTCTTTTGTCAAAGATGCATTTGAGAGTAACACCAAGCTGGCAGATTGAATGCGTTAACGCTGAACGGAGGCAATGTACTATAGCTGGTAAAGCAAGTGATAAAGATTTATTTAGTACAAGGCTGATATTCATTAATCTCTTTAAACCCCATGTTAAGGTTGTTTAAAGAACTGTAGCCCTTCTCCAGAAAGGTCTGTTGAATCTATGACAGAAAAGGCAGACCTGCATAAATGCAGTGCAGGTCTCCATGGACTATGACATTTCTATACCTCCACAGGGAGGCCAGTATTTTAGATTAGTTTGGTTAGCACTGCAGATGCAGCATGCTGATATACTAAACTCTGATGCAAGTACCAAAAATAATAACAACAATTAGCTTATCAGAGATCACTTTTCCCTATTTTATTAGTGTGCTAAATATGGCATTACAGCAAGGAAATAACTTATTTCATTGGTGCACCGACTTCACAAAACTCCGTGTCTTTCTAACAAGGTGTCATTTATCCAGCAAACATTTTATTTTTTTTAAAAAATGAATGTATTATACAACTGTATGAGTGTCACTGTCACAAACCCCCATTTTGCTTTCACACATCATCTGCATCACACACTGGTAAACATTTCTAAAAATTAAACAATTATTTCAGTACTCTGATACCATGGTAATAGGCACATCAGAAATACCTGGATAGATGTAGCATACACAGGCTTTTCAGAATTGCATTTTATATACCACGCAGGAAACCTGTTGAATGGATAACCCGACCACTAAAAATCTCTGTTCTTTTAACGGAAAACTATTTCTTTAAAAGATATTCATGTCAGGGTGCTCTATTTTGGGATACACAGATAACGCTTCCTTTTAAAACAGCTCAAATTCTGAAGGAATTAACCTCTCTTGATACAATAGTAAGAACGAAGTCTTAGCTCAAAAATCTTTATCAAGGTTCCTTCATATTGCTTGTGCATGTGTGTAAATATAATCAGAATGACACCCCACCAGCCCCTCCTAATTTTTTTTAATCTTCAGAAAGCATATTAAAATGATTTATTTCTAGTCTGCTGCTCATACTGAATGCAAGTCAACCTCTCCTTACCTTGCCAATGACAGGGATATCAACAGAACCCCAGGTATCAGCTCCCCAGTGAACCATGCCGGAGGCGAAATCAGCTGTAATAATTCCAGCAACTGGAAATAAAAAAGAATGTTAACAGTAGAAGCTAATCCAACACACCACTGAAGTTAAATCAACTGCTTACACTACACCACAGATAAAAAAATACAAACTCCACTAATTTCCAAATGCAAATATACATTTTGTGAGACCACATAGGAGTACTGAAACTGAGCTTAATCAATTTCAATTAAAGAAATTTAAAGACTGCATTAAGCCACCTTTTAAAAAAAAAACCACCACCTTTTGAATCATACAAAAACAGGATCAGACAGTTTTACATATAAAAATGCAGCCAGTCAGTGGGCATCAACTCACTTTAACAGCAATCCAGGAATCGGGGTTTATTTAAAAAAAAAAAAAAAAAAGATTTCAGCATAGCAGTTGAACCTTAAGCTTGTACAAAATAATGGGGTTGGCCCAGTGTTTCTGTAACCTTTTTTACCCATATTCTCCCTTATCTCCCTTTTTCTCCATGTGGCCTATACAGTTTGGTATCTTCATTGAAATACCTTCCAGAGATGTCTTTTATTCTTGCAACGTAAGATGGTTCCATTGTGCTGAGAGAGTTGCATTTTCCAAAAGAGCAAAATTCTCCAGAGACTGGGGTTTCCAGATCTGGATGCTTCATTTCATATTCTAGCCCAACAAGGGCAAGGATTCAAAAACACCAGATCAGGGTTAATTGTGATCAAATTACATGAACTGGTTATCTTGAACTGTTCCGTCATTCGCACACAAGTTGTCCAATATTAGTATCAAGCAATACATAAATATTAAGATTTTGTATTCACGCTTCAGAGCAAACAGGCAACCCGAGCCTCAAAGGGTGAATGGGGTTTACGCTAATGGAGAGCTTTGAGGATCGGAGCATTAACATACAACATATGAGTAACTCAGCCTCCTGTGCACAGAAGTTTGCTCTAGTTATTCAAATAGAAGGGAAAGGCATCCAACCTCTAAATACATGTGCTTTGTCTTGTCAAGCTAAAGCCAAGCAGCTAATTAGGAAACTGTTAACAGTTAATCAATTATCAAGCAGGTACTATGGGAATAAGACAGAACAAGTTTTTGTGAGTGCAAGGAATCGTATGCCACAGTGTTATTAATGCAACAAGCAACTGTGGCACAAGCATCATAACCCCAGTGGTAGGAACCTTTAATTTGTACCACTGGAGGCCCCCACTAGTAGCACTCCCAGTATTCTTTTTGAATGTGGGATTCACATGCTTACACCCCCCATCTAATGGTCATACCCTGCTATTGTAACACCTTCTATTATGAGGGTAAGGACACTGGACACCAGCAGCCAACGATGGAGCACTGAAGGGCCCGTTTTAAGTCCAAATCTCTTTAAGAGATCCTCTTCCAAGGACCACAGATACCGTGTGGCACCTCCTAATCCTCCCAGCTCCTGCAATGGGTTGTGCCAACAGTTGTGAGGTTGTTAACCATTATATCTTTTAGCCACAACACCTGAAGGGCATAACAAAAGGAAGGTGACAAAAACATCAACGCTATTTCACCCAATCTGGAGGTAGAGAATTCCTTCCCAGCACCATCAACTGATGGCTAGCTAACAGCCTGGAGCACTGCCTCCCTGTGACCTCTCACCTAGACCAACTAACTGCCCTGCCACAGCCCTGGCCCAAGCAGGGTTGTTTTGGGGTGTTTTTTTTAAATAAATAAAATTAATTAAATTTAGAAATCAGTCAATGGGCATGCTGGTGGGACAGGCGTAGCCACCACTTTAATCCAAGCAGCACTGATTGGCTGGTCAACCACCTCAGGATGGCATGCCCATTGACTGAAATTTAAGCCATGAGCAGCACCCTCCCCATGGTGGGAACTCAAGAGTTTTGTGGTGTGAATGTTGGGGAGTGAGGAGATCAATTTCCCTCCTTCCAGTCACACTATGGTCCAGTCCAGTCACTTCCAAATTGTCCCCTTACCTCCACCCACAACAGTCCCACCCATTTTACACTGACCGTCCTACCAGGTAAATAATCTCTACTTCCCAGTAAATACATTCACCATTCTAGCTACCTTTACTACAAACTTTAAATTCAGGTAGGCAGATGGAGTGGCATGCTTTATGATTTAGTAATCACTTCTGTCTCACATTCAGACCAAATAAAAAAATTCAGTCAGATGATTAATCCTGAAGTCAGCCAAACGGTCACCCCTATTCCAAAATGGTTAAAATGGAGCTCACCTACTTGTGAGCAAAATCCAACATCTTTACATGCATAAAATCATCAAACATGATGGGTTTTTACCAGAAAGAACTGGGTAAAAATTGAATAAGGACTTCAGAATTTTGTTTTGAAGTGTCTCCTGTCTCTATGCTGTGTGATATGTTTACTCTCCTTGGGACAGCACAGTTTGTTAAATTCTCTAAACCCAGATGGGGTTTATTTTTTATTCGTTAAATAAAACATAAATAAATAAATAAATATAACTGGCATCTAAACTGCAATATGAAAAGTTTTATGTGTGGGTCTACTCTCCTTTATGGAAGCCGCATAATATAGACCATCTTTTCTTAATCAGACAGCCAGTAAGGTCCATATCTAATGGGATGTTTGACTGGGTACCTGTACATGGTAACTAAAATACTAAAGAAGTAGATGGGAGACCCGCAGTTAGTTTTTATATGGACTTCCCAAATCCTGTGCTCACTCCTTAAGAGCCACCACCTAGGTGCGTAGCTACAGGTGGGACAATTGAGACCACTGCCCCATGGCCCAGGCTTTCAGGAAGGCCTAGTAAAGGCAGCCCCATCGGGACACTGAAATGTCCTGCTCTCTCTCTCTCCCAGGGCTGCCTAGGCCTTCTCCAGTGAGCCAGGAACTTGTGCCATGTCTGTCAGCAGTTACCACCTCACCCCCGTGGTGCCTCCCAAGCCCCGGTCTGCTCTGGTGCTTCACTTCCCGCACCACCCCAGTAACACACACCCCTTGTACCTCAGCCTCCCTCCATGCCCACCCCAATCTCTCCCCTTTTTGCCCCCTCCACTCTGGCCCCCATTCTGAGGAGAAAGGTGATCAAATCTTCATACGATACCAAGTTTTTCAAGGTAGTTAAAACACGAGTGGACTGTGAAGAATGGCAGGGGGATTATATAAAACTAACTGCAATACATCAAACATTTGCAAGACTAGGTGACTGAGCATCTAAATGGCAGGTGAAATTTAATGTGGACGAGTGCAGCACACAGGGAAAAACAATCCAAACTTTATGTACACAATGCTGGGTTCTAAATCAGGGGTTACCACTCAAGAAAAGGACCTTGGAGTCATTGTGGACAATACATTGAAATCCTCAGCTCAGTGTGTGGTTGCCATCAAAAGAGCAAACAGAACGTTAAGAATTATTCGCAAAGGGATAGAGAATAAAACTGAGAATACCTTAATGCCACTATATAAATCTATGGTGCGACGCACCTCGAATATAGTGCACAGTTCTCGGCACCACATCTCAAAAAAGATATATTAGAAACAGGAAAAGTACAGAGAAGGGCAACAAAAATGATGAGGGGCTTGGAACAGCTCCCCTAAGAAAAGAGGCCGGATAGGTTGGGGCTCTTCAGCTTGGAGAAGAGACAACTGAGAGGGGATATGATAGAAGTTTAGAAAATCATGAGTGGTGCGGAACACGTTAACAGGGGGCTGTTATTTATCCTCTCAAATAGTACTAGGAGTAGTGGATGTAGCAGTTTTAAAACAAACAGAAGAAAGTATTTTTTCACTCAACACATGATTAAGTTGTGGAATTTGTGGCCAGAAGACAGGGTCAAGGCCAGTATTATAACTGGGTTTAAGAAAGGGTTGGACACGTTTCTGGAGGATACGTCCATTAGCACCTATTAGCCAGGTAGGTTTGGGGAATGTAACCTCTTACTTTCAGGAACTAGGAGTGAACAACAGGGAATCAATTGCCCCATAGTGATCTGTTGGGTACTTCTCCAGGTGACTGAGATTGGCCACTGTCAAAGACAGGTGCTGGGCTCGATGGACCATTGGTCTGACTCAGTATGGTACTTCTTATGTTCTTGATATGGAATTCAGTAATTAGACTTGCCCCGGGACCCTATTAAAATTATATACGCTACTGCCCCACACACAACTTCTACGGTTGTACTAATTTTCAAAGTGGTCCTCAGGAGGGAAAAATTTCCCTCACCTGATTTAAGGCTTTTTAGTGGTGGAGGTTGCTGCTGCTGTTAGGGTGCCTCTCCCTTTACTCACTGTCTTGTGGGAGGTGGCTCGGTACAGCCCAGCCCAGTACAGCCTACACACAGCAAGAAGGCGATGGGGAGCGCGAGGGACTGAGCGTTCTGGTAGAGGGAGCCGCAGGCGGGGACTGGGAGGCCTGGACTGAACTGCGAGCAGACAAATTACTCATATTCACCACTTGCTGCCCTAGGACCCAGACAGCATCATTTCCTCCTCCTCCCTTAGAGGAGGAGAGAGTGTGGGGCCAGGGCTCCCCAGCAAGGCGAGGCTTCCGGGACTGACGGCCTGGGGAGGGAACTTAAACACGGCCTGCTGCCCGGCAGCACCACAGGCACATGCCAGGGCTGCGCGCCTAAGGGCTGCGTGTACCTGTCTCTTATACACATCTAGATGTGTATAAGAGACAGGCACAACAGACATCCGGGGGGTCACCCACCCAGGCCGTTTGCTGTGTCTGCGGGAGGCAGGAGGGCAGGGGAGCTGCAGCAGGGGTCGGGAAGATGCGGGTGCCCGCTCCGCTAGGGGCGGTCTCCTTAGGTTGCCAGGCAACCGGGACGCCGGCTCGGGCGGGGGCCAACGTCCGTGCCCAACAGCGTGGCTGCTGTGCTGAACACCAGGGGGAGGGCGGGGTCAGAAGGCTCGGGCACCTGCTGCAGGTGGTGGCCATGCATACACCAGCTGAGGGCAGGGGGAAAATATAAAAGCACTGACAGGGAAGAAGGACGCCACCGGTGATCTGGACCTTAGACCGGCCCTGGAGGAAAGCGGAGACTCAGAGCGTTCAGAGAAAAGTTAAGTGCAAGCGTGTGAGAGTGGTTTCNGGACATGGGGGTGGGTATCACCCTCGTCGTCTGGGCGGAGCAGCAGGGGGAGGGAAGTCCAGCTGGGGGGGTAGCTGCAGCCATTGGAGTCGTGATGAAGCAGGGAAGATATGGTCCCTTGTAGGGGGGGGTGTAAGATCTGTGAGATGGGGCAGGTGCTTGTTGCCTGTCCCTCTCACTTCCCCCCAAGTGGGTGACAAGGTGGTTCATGATCAGAAGACCCCCAGCCTGAACTTGATGCTGTTGAATGCAAGGTTGGTGGTTAATAAATCCACTACTGTCCGGGAGCTTATCCTGGAACAGGACACTGACCTCGTGTGTATCACAGAGACCTGCCTGGATGATGAATCAAGGCCTATTCTGGATGACCTTATTCCAGTCAGGTACTCCATGCAACATCAAACTTGGTTGGCGGGACGGTGGGGGCGGGGGGTGTAACCATTGTTTTTAGGGAATCATGGTCTGCCAGGAGGTATCTAGTGCAGGCCATTTCAGTTGTTGAGGGCCTCCATCTTGTGTTTGATTTGGTGGGGAACAGATTGGGGGTGCTGCTAGTATACCATGCACCTGCCTGTACGGCAGCATCCCTACACACTTTGACAGAGCTAGTGTCCGATGTGATGCTGCGCTCCCTGAAGACATTGGTCTTGAGGGACCTCAACATACATGCTGATGCCATTCTCGGACGTGTGAAGCATAAGTTCATGGACGCCATGGCAACCATGAGCCTGTCCCAAGTTAACAGCCCAATGCATGATGGGGGACATACCTTGAACCTGATTTTTTGCGCTGGCCTTGAGGCGGGGGCTCCATTGAGGGGGGAGGTAACAGGAGAGTCCTTGTCATGGGGAGATCATTACCTCCTGCAAGCATGTCTCCTGGCACATGTCTGCCCCCTAAGAGGCGTAGAACCTATTCAGATGGTTCGCCCCCGTAGACAAATGGAACCTGAGACGTTCCGGAATGCTCTTGGGAAGTTATCCTCTGATCCTGATGACCGTCCGCTCGATGGCCTCATGACTTTATGGAACACCTTGTTGACAGAGACCATTGACCGAATGGCCCTGAGGTGTCCGCTCCCCCAGCGATGGCTCCTCGGGCCTCCGTGGTTCACAGAGGGCCTGAGGGTGCTGAAGCGTGAGGGTCAGCAGTTGGAGCGACGGTGGCGTCATTCACGTGCTGAAGCAGACAAATTGCGACATAGAGCCAGTTTACATTCCTATGCCATAGCCATTAGGGCAGCAAAAAAGGAGGTTTTTGCTGCCTGTATAACCTCTGCTAAATCTAGTCCAGCGGAGCATTTCCAGGTGGTGAGGAAGTTGGTTGGTCCATCCTCCCTCCGCCTGGAACTGGGGTCATCTAGTACTCGCTGTGACATGTTTGTTGATTATTTTGCAGATAAAATCGCTCAGATTTACCCCAACTTTGACGCCACGCTTCTTACAATGGATGAACCAGAGGTTGTGGAAGCCCCGCCTTGTCTGGTTTTCTGGGATCAGTTTCAGTGGGTATCGCTCGCTGAGGCGGGGGATGTTCTTGTGCCGGTAAGGGCCACTTTTTATGAACTTGACCCATGCCCGTCCTGGCTGGTTAAGGCCAGCCGGGAGCCGCTGGAGCCGCTGCTGCGGGGGTGGTCAATGCCTCCCTTTGGAAGGGCAGAGTGTCGGGCTGCCTCAAAGAGGTGGTGGTGCGACCCCTGCTCAAAAAAACATCACTTGACATTGACTCCCTTGCCAGTTATCGACCAGTCTCTAACCTTCCCTTGTTAGGGAAGGTTATCGAGAGGGTAGTGGCTCAGCAGCTGCAGGGGCATGTAGACCGCACTGGTTATCTGGATCCCTCATAGTCTGGCTTTCATCCAGGCTATGGCACTGAGACTGTACTTGTGGCTTTGGCCGACGACCTCTGCCGTGAATTAGATCGGGGTCATTCGACCTTGCTAATTCTGTTAGATCTGTTGGCTGCTTTTGATACCATTGACCATGAGATGTTGGTGACTCGCTTGCAGGACAATGCCAGGGTGGGTGGGATCATTCTTGAATGGTTTTGCTCTTTCCTGGCTGGAAGAACTCAACATTTAGTGCTCCAGGATTGTTCTTCATCCCCTCGAGACCTCACGTGTCACGTCCCGCAAGGTTCCATTCTGTCCCCTCTCCTGTTCAACATATATATGCAGCCGCTCAATAAGGTCGTAAGATGGTATGGGGTGCGGCGTCATCAATATGCTGATGACACCCAACTCTACCTCTCTTTTTCTTCCGATCCAGACCCGGGAGTCTCGGTGCTTACTTAGTGTTTGGCGGCTGTGGGGGACTGGATGAGGGTGAGCCGACTGAAAGCTGAATCCCGATAAGACAGAGATGATTCTGTCATTCTCATCGTAACCAAGCCAAGTACGTGCACTTGAGACCTCGCATCTTCATGAATGTTAGACCCCTTGTCTCTCCCTCTGTTCACCTTCCTAAGTCTCTCCCCCAGCTCCTGTCTCTCAGATTGTAAGCCCTAGGGGCAGGGACCGTGTCTATTTTATTACTTTGTAAAGTGCCAGGTACACTGCTGGCACTATATAAATGTTTGTTAATAATAATAATAATAATAATAATGATGATGGTGGATAAGGCAGTCGATGTGGCGGCGCCCATCACTGACAGGATTCGCTCTCCACTGGATCCCCAGGTTCGCAGTCTGGGCGAGCTCCTCGACCCGCAGAGCTGCATGGATCTCCAGGTGAGGGCAGTGGTGAGGAGTGCATTTTGCCAATTACATCTGGTACGTTGGCTTCGGCTATATGTTTCACATACAGTGAAACATACAGTGACCTGGCCACTATCATCTATGCTTTAATTACCTCAAGACTGGACTATTGTAACATGTTCTACGTGGGGCTACCCATGGTGACAGTTTGGAGACTACTGCTAGTACAGAACGTGGCGGCCCGCCTCCTTATGGGATCAGGCTACTGTGAGTACATTACACCGGTGCTTCGGGCTCTGCATTGACTGTCTATAGTCTTCTGGGCCCGATTCAAGGTGTTGACCTATAAAGCCCTACACAGTTTCAGCTGGACTTACCTGTAGGATCACCTCACTCCCATGCTCTGGAGAGACCCCTGCGGTGTGCCAGGAGTGCTCTTCTCAAGGTCCCCCGTGTGGCCTGGTGGGGCCACTATGGAGAGGCCGTTCTCGGTGGCCGCACCTAGGCTGTGGAATTCCCTCCTGGTGGAGGCCCAGATGAACCCAGATCTCCCTTCTTCACACGTATGAGTAAGATCTGACTGTTCTGCCAGGCGTTTGGCAAAGGCGATGGGGTGTAGGATGGGGGGAGTAGTTTAGGGAGAGGGGAAAGGTTTATTGTTCAGTGCCTTCATTTTTAATGTGTTTTAATTCCATTGCTTTTAGCTTTTTATAATTTTTTTGTAATTTATTTATTTCGGCACGGGCTCTCGCCATGGCCAACATATAACATAAGACATAAACAAATACATACAAGCTTTTTATAAAAATCATCTCCTATCCAGGGTTGGAACTGGAGCAGGTGGGGTAAAAGTTTTGCAACAAATAAATAAATAAATAAACAAACTTTTCCTGTAATATAATCACTAGCAATAGATATGAACATGTCTATTGCTCTATCAATACTCCAAAGAAACAGAAGAGATTTAGCTTCCTGAAGAAATATTAGAAAGACCATCTCTACTTCAGGAACATTCAGAAACACCCCCTTCATGATGTGGCCACCACAGAAGTCCTGATTTCTCCGAATTACCAGGTGAGCTCCTGGCTAAGCCAGAGAAACCAGGGCTGCTTTCGGAGCCCAGAGATTCTGGATCAAAACACAGTGGGTGAAAACAGACATAATACATAATTTCACTTTAACACCACTTCAACGTTTCTTATGCATGTTGCAGGGTTGTATTGGTGCTCTATGCAGCCCTGCAACATGCATAAGAAATGTTAAAGCATTGTTAAAGTGGAGTTAGTGTTATGTCTGTTTTCATCCAGTGTCTCAGGGAGAAACCCAGAGAGTTGGCAACCCTACCTATGAAGGGGACACAAGGCACTGCACAGAATTTTTAAAGGAATTTTCACTGATGGGAACTCAGAAGGGCACACCTATCCCACATTCAGAAACATTAAAACCAGATTTCTATAGATGAACTGATGTTCAGTTAATATAATAATTTAGAATAACAAAAAAATATGAAATAATAATGATCATCTCCTATCCAGGGTTGGAACTGGAGGCAGCTGCTCCAGAGATTCTTCCTCCTACCCAACTCCTCTGGCTCATGAGAGTAGGTTGCCGGCGCATCCCCCCAATGAGACACAGAGACCGTATTGGATTTTAAAATGGCCGCACTCTTTATTTCAATCATCCTCAAGGCTGGTGGGTATTGCTCAGGCAAACTGGGTCCAGTATGCTAGCTACTTAACTTATTAACACCGTTACTGACAGGGATGTGCCCTCCCTTGTCAGTACCAACAACATAACTCCCCTTTCGACAGCACCCTG
>QEPC01009579.1:2165278-2175280 GCA_003113815.1 Sphenodon punctatus
TGATTTAACATCACACTTAGCTAGCATTGCACCCGTTCCCATTCTCCTGGCCTTGTCGATGGCTACATCAAAGGAGGCGTACCGTATGGTTGCCAATTCCTTTGGTATAGCATCATTAACAGAGGAGCCCCGTGGGTGTGACAAGTGATGAATCATCCTAAATTGCCCATGGGCTTTTTTGGGTACTATGCCCAATGGGGATATGACCATATTGGGCATGGGTGGTTGATCATAAGGGCCAGCAATCCTACCTTCCACCAGTTCCTTTTCTATTTTTTCTTTTACCATTTCTTCTCTCCCTTCTATAGATTTCAAGTTCTTGCAGGATATATGTTGGTTGACTGGGCCTGCCAGGATTAAGAAACCCTCCCGGAAACCTTGTACCACGTATTCTACCTCCTCCCTATCTGGGTGTGCTTCTAATGCTTTCTCTAGGGCTTCAATTCGTATTGGTGTCGGGCCCCTTTTGTGTGCGGGGCCCTTGACTGCCTTTTCCTGGTCCTCCCCTTGTGCTAGGCCGGCCATAGCCTGTTTTTTGTCAGGGGCGATAACATGTGCTCTCAGGGTGCCCTCCTCCACAACTGGAGCACCGGTGGCGAAAGCGGCATTGTGACCTGTTACATCACCCAGCCGTGTTGTATTCCCAGCACGCTCCAGGGCCCCCCTTGTCCCTTTTTTCGGTTCTCCCCCCGGTATGGCTCGTTAGCGGGTGCAACTCCCCCACGAACTAACGGATGCCCACTGTCGGACCTAGGGGCCCTAGTAGCATCCACCATGCTCTCCAGCCCTATGTCTGGTGCGTGGATGTCCCATCGCAGACCCAGCGTGTGTGCAGCCCTATGGCGAAAGGCTTCGTCATAACGAAGCCATGCTCCAGGAGGGCCAGTCCCATGGGCCCTGCGAACTATGTCTGCATACTTATGCAGTTCTAAGCCGTGGCCTGGGTCACTCTGCATTACTACCCCCATGTATATGGCAAATGCAGCAGTCCAATTTGCCCAGTTCCTGTCGGCTTTGGGTCGTTTATATTTTTCCCTGTCCTTTTCCCCTTCATTCTCTGTATGATCCACAATTGGATCACTAAATAACAATGCGCATAAGTCCACGTATTCTCCGCGCCATATTTTTTCTTTGGTCGCCTGTGTTAAATGGCTTCCAAATGGGGCGGCTACATCAGCAATAGCACCCCCTGGTGGTCGGATCACTGGTGAAGCTCCCAACCCCCCCTTCACCCTGGGGCTGTCTGCTACCTGACATGGAGGGAGTGTCTATCCCCTCAGTGTGCCCTCCGCTTCTGATCTTCCTGTGTATAGGAGGGGGTAGTCCTTCCACTTCCTCGACTGGGGGTATGGCAGGCAAAACCCATGCCCACACCCCATCCACCTTCTTCAACTGCGGGTCAGATGTTTTCTGGGGCCTTGTCCCAAAAGCTACTCGAGCTTGTTCGCCCAAAGTTCCCACTGGGCTCTCCCTTCTCTCTGGGGTATAAATATGGTAGGGTGCGTCATCCATTGTTCCTCCCCTGTCCCAGCTGGACTCACCTTGTGCTCCCCCACTCTGATTAACACGCCTCCACTGTTGATCGGCACTATTTGACCTCACTCTCCCCTCCGATTAATCTCGTAGCTTGGTTTCTATGGTGAGGACCCGCTGCCACAGTGCGTGGTCCCCCCTGCCATCTTGCTCCACGTGTCCTTGCCGCCGCCTCCACTGTGGCGGTGGTTGATCACCTGTGTCTGAAGACATGGATCTGGGCAGGTCTTGCCCGGATAGGTTAGCCCTTGTTGTACTTGGGATAGATGGGACTGGTGCTGCCCTGTGGAGCTGATATTGTGCCAGGCCTGTGATACGAAATGGGTCCCAATGGGCTGCCCCACTAGATGGGCCGGGTGCACAATCAGCCTGGACCCCTAGAAGGCCTCCCCTTTTTGCCTCTGTGAGCCGCATCCCTGAGTCTTGGGCGAGGGTGTCCTGCTCCGCCCAGCCCTGTGCGGAAGGGTTCTCGCCCAGGCCCTGTATCTGCCGCTGCCGCTGCGCTCCTTCTGGCCTCAGGTTCACTCCTGACCCAGTATCTATCCCCTCTTCCCTGTAGCGTGCTGGGGTAGAGACTACCCTGGTGCCCCTCCTCAGTCCTGCCCCTATGGCTTGGCTACTTCCTTGGGGTCTATCAAGTTCCTGCCCCTGCCCTCCTGCCTCGGTTCCCCAGGTCACATCGCTGAGGCCCTGGCCTCCCTCGTGGGCAGCCTGCCTGCTGAGTTCCGGCCCCATTTGTGCTCCGTTCATTCCTGAGGGTGCATTGCGGGCACGCAACATGGCCTCACAGGCCTTGAGGCGGGCTATCAGCTCAGACCAGGATGGTTCCCCCTCTGGGACCCTCCCGGCCTCCTCCCCCGCCCCTTGCCCAGTTGCCTCTGGTGCCTGGACATGGCTCCTCTTTTGTGCTGCCGCCGCTCCCTTCTTCTTGGCGCGGCCCATCTTCCCGCGCTCAGTCCTGGCCTCGTCAGCAGCGCCGATGCTTGCTGCTGTTTGTCGGAGGTCCACAGGACGAATGCCGCCTACACGCGGCCAGAGCGGCTCCGCCCTCTGAGAAAAGGGGCCGGGCCCGCTCGCTGTTTCTCAGCGCTGCGCCTCTACGCACGCACCACCCTTCGGTTGCCGAGGCAACCCTCGCCCGGGCCAGGCATTCCTAGTTGCTGCCTGGATGCAGCATGCTCGTCTTCTCTCCCCGTATCCCATGACGGGGAGCACGGCAATTTACCCGTCGCCGCCATTATGGCGGCGAAGGGGGCTTCTCTTCCCCTCTGGCCCAGGGGAGACAAGTAGTCTGCTTTTTGTGAAAGCTGCTACAGCTCTGATTGGCTGCACTTCTGTAGGAAGACTAAAGACAACCTGCAAGGCCACAGGGTAAAAACAACCAGAAAGAAGTGAGTCCCAAACCATAGAGAGTAGAGGAAGTTAGCTAGAAAGTAGTGTCAGATCATAGACAGAAGTTAGCCAGAACAGCAGCTCATAAAGGCTGCCATCTTTCTTGCACAGATTTACTTTCTCCAGTATTGTGCTGGGAAGGAAAAAAACAGACAAAAACTGAACCATGGTCAACAATACCGAGCACCCTCAAGGTCAAGGACATCATCTTATCCAGTGTGTGTTTGGAAGGACAATTACAGGTGAGGCGATTTCTAGTGACGGGTGGGAATTTTCCCCACCACTTTGTGTGTTTTAAAAAAACCACCCTGAGGCACTGTGTCAATACAAGGAGCACAAGCGAGTGTTAGCAGAGGAGATGCAGCCATGCAAAGTTGCTAAACTCCCAACATCTCTTCTTCTACAGTTGAGGGTGTTCTGAGGGTGCAGCATGCTGCAGGAAGCAACTGGGGGGCTTGGCTGCATAGAAATGGAGTTGGGTGCAAAAATGCCCGTTTTCCCTTACAGAGCACCACCACCACCATTCGGCTCTATTCGACTCTACCAGTGGAAGTGAGAGCACCTGACAACAGGACGTGCTGGCATAAACTTGGGATGGCCACATGACTTTGCTAGTAAAGCCAAAAGCAACATAGGCAAGTGCACCAAGAAAATGCTGGGGGGCGGGCGGGGGGGGGATCTCTCAGTGTCACATTCTGTATCTGCCACATGTTGCTATGGCCTTTGGCTACGCACAATAAACTAACTAACTAACTAACTAACTAACTATCTACCACACAATCTGCAGAACAGTGATTTTAAAACAAGGTTTGGAGATTTTACATTTTTTTTGCCTCCCCCTGCCCCCAGCCTGTAAAAACCAGACCAGGCTTCCTTAGCTCAGGTTTGACAAGCCAGTGTGGTGTAGTGGATAAAGTGCTGGACTTGAACCTGGGAAGCCAGGGTTTGGGTCATGCCCTAATTGTAAAGTGCCTGGAACACTGTTGGCACTATATACATGCTTAATAATTAATTAATTTCAGAACTAATTTTGTGGCTTTAAAAGTTGCAGGAAGCATCCTGTGGTAACCCTGTGGTGGGGACAAGCAGGTAGAGTTATGATGATGCTCCTACTTCACACATATGACCACGTGGCTTTCTGGAATACCTTGCTGACTGAAGCCATTGATTTGACGGCTCCCAGGCGTCCACTTCCCGAGCATTGGCGCCACAGGTCCCCATGGTTTATGGAGGATCTGCGGCGATTGGAGTAGGGAGGGAGGCCGTTACAGTGACGGTGGCATTGTACTCATGCTGAAGATGACAAATTGTGACAAATTGTGGCATAGAGCTAGTTTAAGAGCCTATGCCGTGGCTGTGCCGTGGCTGTGTGGGCAGCAAAAAAGGGTTTCTTTGCTTCCATCATAGCATCTGCAAAGTCACATTTGGCCGAGCTTTTCTGGGTGGTGACAGGTCTGGTCAGTCCAGCCTGTCTCCGCCTGGAACTGGAGTCATCCAGTGCTCACTGTGACATGTTTTTCAACTATTTTGTGGAGAAAATTGCTCAAATTCACCATGACTTTGATGTTGCGGTTGATGTGGTAGGGGAACTTGGAGTTATGGATGCTCTGGCTTATCCAGTTTTTTAGGATCATTTCCAGCCGGTTTCAACCGTCGATGTGTCGCGTTGAGTGTCTCTTTTTTTTACAAAAGGAAAGAGAGCTATGTTTCCCAGCAGACAAGATCTAACTGGATTGGGCCACTCTTTTCCAAGTTATATAAAATGAGTTTACACTTTACTTTGATGCCAAGCTAGCAAAGCAAGTATTGTAAAATGACAATATATTTATAAATAAATGGAACATGAGACTTTAGAATATAAAAAATAGGCATAGTTTACTTAAATTAAAATAGAAAATATCAGTAGCTTACATAGAATGGTATTGATAGCCAATCAAAGTTACATGAGCTAAAAAACATTTCTATTTTAAGAAAATAGCTTCTAGAAGCTTAACATATGCTCAATTCATTGGCTCAAAGATATCAAGAAATTATACTTCACCAGTTCTTCCCTTTTCTGCCATGATGGTGAGCGAGAAACCCCAACATAGTGTAGGATTTCAATCTGAAAAAGCAAAGATAGCGTCTTCCTTCTTAAAGCAAATTTGCAGTCCTGAGACACTGATGACGTCAGTTAGTATGGAAATCACAGGATTCCAATTGGTTCTCTTAATTCTGAGCAAGTAAGAAGACTGAACAAAGAGTCAGATTTCCTTCAAAGTTTGAACAAAACCTCATATTTCCATCAAAATTAATTGTCAGATTACAAAGAGAACTGACCACAGCTTCAGGGTTTTTTAACCAATTAGTTGAAGCAGCTGTGCCAGCTAGGAAAAACTAAAACTTAAAACTTTCACTTTGGAGATGGCTGTACCTGACATCATTTGTCATTTAGACATATATACTGATAAGGCCCTTGGTCTGGCCTCCAACTTTAGCCATTTGGAAACGGTGAAAAGTTCACTGAGAAGTTTTAAAAAAGTACATTGGAATACAACTGAGAAGGCCTCAGCCTGAACCAAGGTGCATATAGAAACTGATTCTAAAAATCAATGCATTGGATACAAATTAATACAGTAAAACACAAGTTCAATACATTGAAACAGAAAATTAATATATTGAAACTCAAAATCAATACATTAGGAATACAGATGGCCAAAAAATATATGCTTATAATAGGAAATACATGACAGATGCGGGAGATGTTCTTGGGGCTGTTCGGAATACAACTTGCAAACTGGACCCGTGCCCATCCTGGCTGGTTAAGGCCAGCTGGGAGACATTAGGGCTGTTGATAGCAGGGGTGGTCAATGCCCCCCTCAGGGAGGGCAGGGTGGTGGACAACCTCAAGGAGGCGATGGTCTGGCCTCTGCTAAAAAAAATCACTTGATGTTGACTCCCTTGCCAGCTATCGACCGGTCTCTAATCTTCCCATTTTAGGGAAGTGAACTGAATGGGTGGTGCTCAGCAGCTTCAGGGGCATTCGGACCGCATCAGTTTTCTTGACCCCTCGCAGTCCGGCTTTCACCCGGAGACTGCATTTGTGGTCTTGGTTGACGACCTGCACCGTGAGTTGGACCAAGGACATTTGACTCTGTTGATTTTGTTAGATCTATCAGCAGTTTTTGACACAGTTGACTATGAGATGCTGGTGACTTGCTTGCGGGACCGAGACAGGGTGGGTGGTACTGTTCTTGAGCAGTTCCACTCATTTCTGGCCGGAAGAACTCAGCATGTGGTCCTGGGGGACTTTTCTTCATCTCCCCAGGGTCTCACCTGTGGGGTCCCGCAAGAATCTATTTTGTCCCCTCTCCTGTTCAACATGTATATGTGCAGCCTGTATGGACTGTATGTTCTAATGTTAACTTGTTGAATTTTATTGCTGTTTATATATTTTATTGATTTTGTAAGCTGCCCCGAGTCGCCGTAGGTGGGAGGGGGCGAGGTACCAAGTATTTTAATAAATAAATACAATAAATAAATAAATATACACACACGCACACACAATGTAAATTTCCCTAGACGTTGCAACCTGTCTCTGGAAGTCTTTTCAAGGAGTCTCTTCAACAAGTCTGTGAAAATTCCCCTTCACAGGGTCACAGCAGGATTCCCGCTCTCTGCCAGCTTTTAAAGCTACAAACACCAGGACACCAAAACACACCCAAAGAAAGTTATTATAAAATGCATTCTGGTAAAAAGCTTCATGTTTCTAACCTTACCGATAGGTGGGGTTAATGGCACAGTGGCCAACAAGCCATACTGCACCAAACACACAGTGAGGAACCGTCTGGGTTTCAAGGTACCTGACTTAAACCTATCATTTCTACTACCCTTGCCATAGGGATCAGGCCACTGCAGTTCTGTGAGAAATTCCATATTTGTGGGAAAGGAAGCAACGTTACTCTGCTTGGCATACCATAGTACAATGAACTTCTGCGCTGAAGCAGCACAGAAGTTTGCATTTTAAAAGAAGTTCCTTGTGAGACTGATTACCAAACAAGGTTTCGATGCGGTGGTCAAACGTTTTTGATATTATTTATCCCATGGCCCTGCCACTCATTCCCACCTCACATTCTCTTCAAACTACAGATCTACATTATATCTTTACTCACCTTCATGTGGAAGTTTATCAAACCACTGTAAATATACTGGCTGCTTGAAGCAAATGGCACAGATCACTTTTTATTTTAGTTAATGTGATTCTTTTGGAATGATGGGTTTGAAAATACAGCACAAGGGTCTAAAAAGAAAGATACAAACAGAAAAACATGAGCATAAACCACACACTTTTCAGGTATAGCTCTCAAGGTCATCTCATATCATTAGACTTCCCTGAACTCAATTTGAGTTACAGCAGGGAAATCATGTTAGGAAATATGGGTCAAGTCATCAAGCAGTAATAAAGCTGTTACCTCCAGACTTAGTATTTGAAATATTCGTTGAAACCTGCCAAAGTTTAGTAGTTCCATTATTAGAATGACATTTAACAATGGAGCACATCACAAGTTCTTTAAAGAGAGAGAGAGAGAGAGAGAGAGAGAGAGAGAGAGAGAGAAACCACTTAAAAGGACACTTATTCAAACGTGTACAAATCAAGTGATGGTGTGTTTTCTTTGTACAGCCATTTTGTAACTATATGTAACAATGAAAGAAATCAACAAGGAGTAAGTGTCATGGTGTGGGGTAAAGGTTTGTCTGGGACATGGATGGACACAGACAGTGAGAGTTGGGGCACAGGGTCAGGATCAAAGTCAGGACTTCGAGCCAGGGTCAGGACTGGATTGGTGGGGGTCAGGAATGGGAGATTGGGCTGGGCAACAGGAACCAAGGCCGTTTTTAGACGTGCGCGGCGGCGCCCACACTTGTTTTCCAAAAGACCTGGCAGTCCGCTTTACACGTGACGCCGCTGCCGAATACGCGCATGCGTGGGCAATGCGCAACCATTTCAAACCACAACTGACCAGGTCAGCAATCGAGGCTGGTCATATGCGGCCGGAAATGGTTGCGCATTGCCCACGCATGCGCATATTCGGTGGGGGCGTCACGTGTAAAGCGGACTGCCAGGTCTTTTGGAAAACAAGCGCAGGCGCCGCCGCACACGTCTAAAAACGGCCCAAGAGTCAGATGCCAAGGGGAGAACCAGAGTCAGGAGCCAAAGCCAGAGTTGAGGTCAGTCCTGGGGGAGGAGAGATCTAGGAAAGGCTGGAAGGGGAAGCCTAGAGACATTGCTAAAAGGGGGATGGGGAGACAAAACTGGGAAAGAGAGCAGGAATGGGGTAAGGTTGGGTCCAAGGCTATGAGAGCATGGAGACAAACCAAGACAGGAACAGAAAGTTGGGGCACAGGAAGTAGGAGAACTGGTCCACCCAGTTTCCTCTTGCTGCCAGCTAGGTTTATATGCTCCCAGGCAGCCAATTAGAAAGCTGTGAGATGTGGGACATGGCTGAGGTATTGGGACCTATTTGGAGTATAGGGAGTGGGGTTACATACCCCTAGCTCCCATCTGGCTCCACCCCTTCCAAGCTGGGAGGTGTGGGACAAAGCTGAGGTGTCAGAACCCATCTGGCTACAGAGTGGGGTTACACACCCCTCGCTCCCATCTGGCCTCACCCCTTCCAAGCATTGTGATGTCATGATGCTCAGAAAAGGGGTGTGGTCCCATGAGAAATAGGGCAGAGACTTCTTTGCCCTGCCCCTTTCTGATCTGACCATGTCCCTTTTCCAAGTGACGTGATGTCCCAATGATCAGAAAGGATGTGGCGAAGCAGCCCTTCTATCCCCTGTCCTCCCTGAACATAATTCTGCTGGAGTCTTTGGGTGTGGTCCAACTGTCTGCTGCACTTGTCAAGCCGTCTACTGTGCTTTGCATGAGGCCATCGCCAGCTGCCTGGGTGCCCAGGCACCGGACTCGAGCCCATATCAGTTGCTACCAGGCTGTGCTGGCAGTGATAGAGGTTCTGCAAGGGGAGCTGCATTGGACTACGAGTTACCTATCCCAGGACATTGCAGCTGCAATCCTCGACCTTCGGGAGGCGATACCCATCGGTTGGTTTGCCTGGGCCATACCAAGGACCATGGAGTGGTGGGTGCTGGCCAAATAGGGAGAGGCAGAGTGGGTGACCCACTTCCATATGTCCCAGTGGGTGCTCTTCCAGATCATGGAGAGTCTCCCTCCATCCATGGATGGAGAGGGAGCAGATGGCAATGACGACCTTCCCACACCAGTGGAGCAGCACATGGCCATCACCATTTGGATGCTTGCCACACCAGACTCCTGCCACTCCATGGCCCAGCAGTTTGGCATGAGAAAAATCTACAGTGGGTGACATCCTGCTGGATTTCTGAGAGGCCATCGAGGCCCTGCTACTCAACAGGGTGGTCCAAGTGATCAACCCCAACGAGTTGATGGAATGCTTTGGGTGCAGGGCTTCCCCAATTGCATCGAGGCGATCAATGGCACATATATCACCATCTTCTGTCCACCCCATAGCCGGGATGCATACTGTCTCCTCTTCCTTGGCGGTGAGCCAATCCAGGACTTGCTTTATTCAGGCCACAAGCCAATCAGGGGCTTGCGCGGCCTTTATAAAGCAGGTCACATCAGCACATGCCACTTACGGAATCCACTTGAGACCGCGCTCCAGGATCGCCACTGCCGCCAAGGGACCCGACTCCAGCCGCTGAGGGACTCCAGCCGCCGCTGCTCCAGCCGCTCAGGGATCGCCGCTGCTGCCACCACCGCCACCACCGAAGGACTCCAGCCCGATCTCCAGCCGCTGCTTCTCCAGCCGCTCTGGGATCGCCGCTGCCGCTTCTCCATTCGTTTCGGGACTCCAGCCGCCGAGGGACCTGATCCACCACTCCAGGGATCGACGCCTCCACCTTGCTAGAGCCGCTCCAGGGATCGACGCCGCTCCAGCATAAGTTAAATAGGTGGCTGGGGGGGTGTTCTCCTGGGGGGGGGCCCACTGCACGCTCTGCTTTTTACAATGTGGTGGGGGGTCCCACTGCACGCTCTTCTTTTTACAGTTTGGGGGG